>JAVJIF010008902.1:0-244960 GCA_038442645.1 Agave tequilana | reverse complement strand
CTCACTGCTCTGGCTACCGCTACCCGAGGTCCGCAGCCCCGCCTCTCCCGCCGCAAGATCTCAGCCCCCGCCCCTCCGCCGCCGTCTTCAAATTACAATTTTTCCCTCAGCTCAACCCTAACCCCCCTCTTTGGCAGCAAAACGGTTCTTGATCCTCTTGCTCCTCATGTCCCTCTCCTGCTTTGCCCTCTCCTTCTCCTCTTCTTCGGCATAGGGTTTCGGGACATCTCCCCCGCCGCCGCCGAGGCGTCGAGGTCAGATTCTTCCGATTGTTTCAAACCCTAGATCAATTTGTGCTCTTTTTTGTTTTAATTTCTTGTATATGCATTTCTTTTTAAAAAATTTGTTTAATTCTAGATAACTTATGGGAGTGTTATTAAGTTGATGCACGAGAAGACGAGATTTCGGTTGCATTCTCATGAGGTTCCGTATGGATCGGGGGCGGACAACAGTCGGTCACTGGGTTTCCCAATGTCGACGATTCGAATAGCTATTGGGTATGTGGAATCTTTGCGAATAATTTTATATGGTGTAATTTTGAGAAAATGTGGAATGCTTTAATTGCATCAAGGATTAGAACAATTTGACGCTAGCATGGTGAAATTTTTGGCATTTGAGAACAACAAAGTCATGATAATTTGTGGTCTTAATCTAGAAGGAGATAGAACATTAGAATACCAATAATAACGAGGAAGTGGTGAATAAATTGGTTGAAATGTGAAATTTTAGTGTGAAAAGTGACTGCATTTCCAAACCATTCATCATATCATGAAATGTTGACATAGAGCAAAAGGCCCAGGTTTCGGCTAAAAAATGGGCCCTTTTGTGGTGATGTATAACGAAAAACTTTAATAAGTACTGTTAGAACTTCTATTTTGTCTTGTAGGAAATAAGAGCCCCTCTTCCTCCATCTTAGTTTTTGTCTTGTGAAATTGATTTAATTGGCATCTTCATCTTAATGGTCCTTCCCACATCTTAGAATTTTTATCTTGGTGAAAACTTGAGCAGCTTTGAACTTTATTGCATAGATTGTAGCGCGGAGCTGCTGTTTTCATTCATTCTTCTATTTGAAATGCACCATACTGTAATTGTGGCTTAATTAGTAATGTACTCCTGCTTTCCCCTTCAATAGCTCACTATATTTTATCATGGCGGCTTTCATGCTCCTTAGCTTCCATCATTGGTGGACTTGCTTTATTTTATTTTTTTATTTAATTTGTGTTTTTGTTTTAATGGGAAAAACTCTACAGATTGTGAGGCCTCAGCCAGACTCACCTGCCGAACAAGGTGATATCATAACAACTGGAACTATCATAAAATTACAACACATGAGGACTCGAAAATGGCTACATAGCCATTTGCATGCTTCTCCAATAACCGGTAATTTAGAGGTAAGTGAAGTTTCTTTATTCTTTTTCTATTTGAATGTAAGTCAAACTAATAATCACCATGAATATCAATCATACCATTATTTAACGGAGCAGTTCACCCTGTCTTGTCTTAATGTAAAACAATAAAACTTTATAAGGTTTACGATCATTGTCAGAAGGCCTCTTGGCTTTTTGGCTGAGTGGCTACTTTATAACTATTTTCCAACTTACCCAGAATAATCACAGTAATGCAATGATGGTAGAACACAGCAAGGAACTTAACATCAAGACCCTGGTGTAGGTCCTTGCAGATGATGGTTCACCTCTGGCTCAGGATGTTGCATTGCTTCTCACCAACTTTTTAAGATTTGTAGCACAAATGTTTTTCCATCTACGTTCAACTAGATTGGTAATATGGAACAACTATTTACTGCCTTGTAGGTAAGCTGCTTTGGAGGTGATAATGAGTCAGATACTGGAGATTTTTGGCGGTGAGAACTCCTATAATTAAAATACAAGGAAGCTCGAATCCTAATGATGGTTTCTTGTTGGAGAACTGTCTAACCTTATGGTCATTGCCTTGCCTTTCAGGCTTGAGATCGAAGGTAGTGGAAAAACATGGAAGCAGGACCAAAGAATCAGACTGCGGCATGTGGATACTGTGGTTATCTACACAGTCACGACAGAAAATATACTCGAATAGCGGTGGGCAGCAAGAGGTAACATAAAATATTACATTCCTTAATATATTATTTTTAGTCTTACTCTATTTTAAAAAGCCCAGTAGTATTCTTTGAATCCATTCCATGTTGACAAAATTAATTAATTGGTATGCTACATACTTGGGATATGAAGTACCCATGTAGCCTTTAGCTTTTGTGGACTCTCTGATCATCTGTTCCAGATACGAATTTTGAATCATTCTAGCTGTGTGTACATTGGCAGACCCTGAATTGTTCGGACATTCTCCTGGAACATTTAGTTCTTTGATCCACATTACTTTTGTAGCATCCAATTTATTAAAAACCTTTGGCCGAAATATTCTTTGGGAAAACTCCAAATTTGATTATTTTCCTCAAAAGCGTTTTCCACCTTAAGCCGTTGTTTCCTCTCTGATGTTTCTTCTTCCTGCTTTGGTGTTGTGATACTATGGCAGGTTTGTGGTATTAGGGAGAAGAGACCTGATAATGTTTGGTTGGCTGCAGAGGGTGTCTACCTTCCTGTTAAAGGGAGTAAATAATCGTATGATTTCTATCTTGCAAGTTTTGATTCAGATCATTTGCAACAGTAGCATATTATCGCATCTAATCAAGCATGCGGCGTGTTTCAGTTCTTGTATGTTGTATTGAACTTACACTAAACATCGAGGTACTATCTGAGATATGTTCCATGGATTACAAAACACTTCTGATATTGAGGTCGGATGAATGATCCGAAGTATGTTAATGTGTGTATCATGTCAAATATAAGACATCATCTCATCTTTCTTCAGGACCCTCTTTTTTGCTTGAATAGAACTGCTGCATTGCTGCCCAAGTTTATGAGGCCAGAGACCAATGAGATGCGTCTCTCTAAGGCCTTGTTTTGCAACAAGAATTAGCTCAAGTATTAAGTTAATTCTTGCTTGCCAAATGATCAACAAACAAAAGGTAAGAGGTAGCAAGTGATGATGGTTCTAAAATTAGATCAAAATCACCCCCCAAAACTACCTTGAAAACACCAAATTCAAGAGTTAGTGAGTCTATCAGAAGGTTGGAATTAGCGCCCCCCCCCCCCCCCCCCCCCCCCCCCCCCCCCCCCCTCTCTCTCTCTCATGGGTGAGAGAATATTTGGGAATAAATTTGTAGGGTGCACTGAGAAATGTATAACGTAATGGTTTGACTTCGTGTCATATGAAGACTATTAGACTCCACTAGACTAGCGTTACGAAGCTGCAAATGAATACTACTAGCAGTTTCGTGAAGGCTATTTGTTACAATTCGTGGAAGGCAAGCATTTCTCCTTTTAAGGGATTAATAACGGATTAGGTGTGAACTTATTGGCTTTTTCTGAAAAAAGAAAAAGAAGAAAAAAAAAAAAAAAGGAAAATGATTAGCCCCTTGCCCCACAAACCCCAACTGTATCAACTTCGATGTCTCGCTGACAATGGATGCAAATTGCGAGTCTGCAATCCTAAGACCAAACCGATAAAATCACAAAATTAGATCTGTATCCGATGCGACATGAACCATTGAGGCAACTATCAGTACGCGACACGCCCAAATTAGGCAAATTCGTGGTCCCTGTTCTACCTACTAAAAAGTGGCTACCCAATGATCTTAACTTTTATCCTAAAAAAAATGTGTACAGTGTATACAGTGTACTGTGCACCAACTTATCACAGAGTCAATTTTTGTATAATGATTATGCATATAGATTTCAGTGGAAGGAAGTCTCACTTTCGCACCACAACAATTAACAGTCTGCACCTGGTCCATAGCAGTTAATATGCTGGCATGAAATTACTGAAGTTTGTTTTTTGGTCATTATTATAGGAGACAATTTTAAAAAAAAAACTTCCCACATAAATTGCACGAGTTGTTCCTTCTTTTCTAACTTCCATGATTCCATCATCAAATTTTAAAAAAAAAAAAACAAAAGTGAGAAAAACTTGCCTTATTTTATTAAAGAGTTATAAGGAAATTGTATGTAAAACTATGTAAGGAGCCACCCTCTTACTTTTATGACGAGAAAAGTACTTGTAACTTATAAGTGTTGGAATTCAAGCAACAAAGAATAGCAACACTAAAGAATAGTCACCAATCGCACGAACAAATAAACATAAGAAAGAACGAGAGAACACAAGATTTAACGAGGTTCAGTAATTTGCCTGCGTTTTTGGGGCATAAAGAGAGTTCTTATTGAATCAATCAATTATATGTTATAAATATTGGGGATAATACCCCTCTTTATATAGCCAAAAAAGTCGCGAATAAAAGAAAACCAAAACACCGAAGTCTACGAAGAGTTGATGTTAATGTATGAAAACATTTCAATCACTTTAAGCCTCCTTACAGCCACTCTAAGCCTTATATCTCAGCCGCCCTAAGAAAAACTAATTAATGGGCTGATGTTAATGGGCTAATCTCTTGCCTACATAAGGGAATAGATATGGGTGTTGAGGAGTGCAAGTAAAGAGTTAGCTAAAAGGTTTGTATACAATCATTTCTTCTTTCCTGGTTTAAGTGAGTGAGATTAGAGTTGTAATCTCTTTATATTCTCTCATCTTTTAATTAGTAGATTCTCTTGTTGTTTTCTCTCGTAGTCATAGACGTAGGTCACATTGACCAAACAACATTAAATCCTGGTGTGGTGTGCTCTTTGTTTCCAATAGCTTATATTTCTATATTTTTTAATCTTTTTGTATTTGTCATCTCTTGCATTAGATGTTGAATTTTTTGAATTAAAATAAAGGAAAAGCTTTCATTTCAAATTTTGTTTTACCAAGTCAACTTTGACCAAGTTTCAGAATCTAAATCAGTTGAGAAAATATCTCAACTGTCTGGATTTTTTGTTGGAGTTGTTATAACAACGTGGGTTCTAAGGTTATTAATAGTCCCTTCACTCCAATAGCAAGACACACAACTCATTTATCTTTTTTCATCTTAAAAGAAAACCTGAAGACTACTCTTCGTGAGAATGACTTCAATGTTAAAAAGAATTTTTATCTTCATTTTTCTGAGCAACTTCTTCATTTGAGTAGAGGCTCTGCCCACCGTCCTGGGTTGAGTGCTGGTGAATCCGGGGGATCCTTTACCGCTAGGAGACAAGGTCGATTCAACGTCTGGACAAGAAGACGGGCTTTTGATCATTTAGGGAGTGACATCGCGACTGCATTCCCCAGGCCAGATTCTTTTGTTTTATTTTAATTATAATTGTTATTACATGTTAGAATAATTGTTGTTTTATCTTAATTTAATTTGTAAAGATATTGTATGTTTTAGGAAATAGTATAAAATTTTCAACAATCTAAAGGATCAAAATTATATATATAGTGTCTCTTTTCATTTAATCTATTTTCTATCCATGTAAATTAATTGAACTCTTACAAAAATTTGTTTATTCTTACAAAATCTTGTTGATTAAAATTATTCCTCGAGTTTTGTACAACAATCTAGAAGACAAATAGGTCTGTTTCCAGCAATTTTGATTTATAACCTTGTTTTATTATTTCAATGAAATACATTAACTACCCTTGAATTGAAAATATTTGCATAAACTATGTTTATATTTTAATGATAAAGTTTTATTATGGCAATTACACCCCTGTAGATATTTTCTCAGCATTTTCTGAAATTCATCTTCTAGTTCACCGTTTCTTTTATACTTTTACAAGATAATTCAATGGTGATGATTTCTGCCAAGTTCATTGTTCTGCAATATAACTAGTGTCCTTATTCTTTAATTGTACATTAATTCTCTTTACTTAAACAAACGTACAGTTAATATATAAGTTAATGTGTATTCATTTGAGAACGATAATTTATCATCTTGTTTTATTTATATATGCTTATCTAATCATTTAGTGCAAACTGCAAAGCTTCCTTTTCGAACAAGTACATGTCTAGTCCTGTAATATCATTTCAATGCTTGCACTTAAATGTCAAATGTTATAACTTTTATCTTTATGTGGAGCTTGGAATAATTTAGTTCTATTTTACGCAACTAGTTAAATTTTAAAAGTATCTTACTTGCCTGTCTTGAGGGTGATTCCCCTCCTATCATATATGTCAATAGATGATAATCCTTGTTTTTTTCCCAGTTAAAATCTCATCCTTTAGTTTCTTCAACAATAGAAATAATCTCTAACCAGAGATTGGTAATCCATTTTTTTTCTTTAACATATAAAAGCAACTAGATTATATTTTACAAATTGAAACTAAGATCCCCTACATCCTTTTTATTTTCCATACCCTGATTTAAAAGGTACCAACATAAACATGTATTCTGACATTTTAATACTATGAATACAGAAAATATGGTAGAAATCATCCTATCATTTTGATAAATCTAGAGTACAACAATATTATTTGTACACTTTTAATATAGCCAACGGAAAATCATTTTCTCAAATTTCATATAATTAGTATTTAACAAAGGAAGGGTACTCAACGTGGTTCTGTAATTAAGGAACGCCAAGGGCAAAAAATCTCCCACCTGAATTACGCCGACCTGGCCAATTAGACTAATAAAATTGAGGTTTGGACTAACCCAATATTATAAAATCTTTTATTAAATATATCATCAGCTTTTGTTCACCATAACTTTAGAAGTGATGTTGTTTAGGTTATAACCCTAATTTTATCACCATTTGGCATACCTGAATCTATCTAGAATTAGCCCTGATTACAAATTATGGTTGGTTCGAGTTTAACTATGTTTCATATTTGAATCTGATGTAAATAATGATCGAACCATGATAATTGGCTAGAATTAGAATCCTAACCATGTACAGGATGATGAATATTCATGTGCGATTTGTTCCCCATCTAACTTTAATTGGATCTAATAAAGCTAGATTGCCTAAATGAATAATTTTTCTATAATTTAGTATTATAATTGAGATGAAGAGATTGCTCCTAATCTCATTTTTTTTTTAGACATGACCCTTAACTTATAATTATCAAGTTTAAATTTGACCCTATTTAGACTTTTAGAAATCAGATTTCAATTTTGACTTTACAAACTATAATTTCTCTCTAACTAAGTTTAGAGATAAATTAAATATCTATTTTGATATTTTCAAATATAGTTTTAATGTTGAGAATTGGTCGAGATTCTTGGTTAGAAATTTAAATCAGATTCTTATTACATTTCTTAAAATTTGAAAAGTTATATATTTTAATATCTTGAGTAATGAAATAAAATTTCTCAAAATTACCTTATAAGTAAAATATTTCTCATTTCACTACTAACTTTTATTCAATGAAATATTTATTATTGAAACTATATTAATAAAAAATGTCATATGTTGATGTAACTTATTATACTTCTTAAAAATATATTTTTAAACTAAAAAATTATATACCTCCTACTTAAGTGTTTCCATGATTTAACTATGAGAATATTCTTATACTTGTGAAAAATTTTAAACTTTTAATTTTTTATTCATGAAATTATGTGTGTGTATATATATTGAAATTATAAGTGCATCATTTTATAATAAAATATATTAAATGATTGCTATATTTTACGTAATCATGCACTTCAAACATTTCTTTAAAAGAGTTTACTTTTTTTTTTATAGAAAGAGTATTATAATTTTCGTTGTTAATTAAATTATGAATAATTTTCAAATCTAAAAGATCTATAATGCATATATTATATGCATGTATTATTTGTGAAAGCATGAAAATGTTGCATGTACGAGGAAAATTTATATTCTATATCTTAATCACTAAGTTAAACAATAATGATTTACTTAAGATGAAAATTCAGATACTATTAATAATATAAATGGTAAGGCAAATTAGGATGCTTTGCTATCTGGTAAGAATCATTTGCAGCCATTTTATAAGATATCAAATCTCATCTGTGACATCATCAATGTCTTAATAAAGTGAATAGAATGGATAATAAATATTTTCCTCTAGTACATGTATAGTTCTTAATGTTTTGATCAAGTACATGCTTAAACTATTTTTTTAGATATATCTAAATTATATGTTAATTTTTAAAGTTTGACTCTAATTGTGCATTCTGTGACATTTGACAACATAAATTTCTTGACTATTCTTTAGCATATAAATATGGACATATATACCTTACATATTTGAATAGTCAAATACAATTTATATATCCTTTATTATAAACCATTATGGTATAATTTGTTCGTTTTGAAACTAAGGTTACAAGGAAAACTTTTTAACTACCTTATAATTCCAAATGGGGGGAGACTCTGACAATTACCTAAAGACTTTATAGGTCTAATAAAAGATGTCAAGAGTCATAATAACGTGATCATGAAGGGTTAAATCTCTAACTGTCACCACTTAAAAATAAAAGGCTGTTAAGTAATTTTCTGACCCTAAAAACATAAAGTCATTCTGATTAAGGGTGTTTCTAGGAGTATAGTTCTAGTTTCATTGAGGGAGATGGGGTTAAGCCCATAGTAGAGTTCACCGATAGCGGGAACCCAACCTACTTGATTGGGAGCTGGTTCCATGAAAGAGGTTAAATGTGGTAGTAACAAGCTGGACTAGAGAAACTCGTGTGGAGCATCAACCCGGATATATTTATATCCTATATGTAGTGTTGTAGGTACTACCCCTTCTCTATGATGAGATGCTCTTATGATACAACTAGGTAAGGATGAGTTTAACTCTTAGTAAGTCCAACGCATGTAGTGTGGAGGGTATACTATCCAGCTGTAGTACACTTGGAGGATTTACCTACGTGAGAGGAACCATGATGGCCGTGGTTGGGGGGCAGGGCTGACTCTAGAAACTCTCATGAGTCGGTTATTGTGAGCATGGCCTTTAACGCTCAACCCGCTCGCTCAATAGATAGAGACTTACTATGTGTGTATTCTATCAATATCTGGTAAAGTGGCTAGTTCCAAGTGTAGTCCATCATGTCTCTCAGATGGCGATGAATTCACTAAGGAAGGTTCCATGCATAGTCCACTATGTCTCTCAGATGGCGATGAATTCACCAAGGAAGGTTTCAGGCGTAGTCCACCTGTCCCGAATTCACAGTATGATATTGCCCAATTTCACTCATGTTTTATGATTTGATTGTTATTTATTATTGATTTGTTTTATTCTGTCTTCCCTGAAACTCAAGCTTTTGGGGGGGACTGTTGGATTTTTTTGAATTAAAATAAAAGGAAAAGCTTTCATTTCAAATTTTGTTTTACCAAGTCAACTTTGACCAAGTCTCAGAATCTAAATAGTTGAGAAAATATCTCAACTGTCTGGATTTTCTGTTGGAGTTGTTATAATAACGTGGGTTCTAAGGTTATAAATAGACCCCTCACTCCAATAACAAGACACACAACCCATTTCTCCTTTTTTATCTTAAAAGAAAACCTGAAGACTACTCTTCGTGAGAATGACTTCAATGTTAAAAAGAATTTTTATCTTCATTTTTCTGGGCAACTTCTTCATTTGAGCAGAGGCTCTGCCCACCGTCCTGAGCTGAGTGCTGATGAATCTGGAGATCCTTTACCGCTAGGGGATAAGGTCGATTCATCGTCTAGACAAGGAGACAGGCTTTTGATCCTTTACGGCAGCGACATCGCGACTGCATTCCCCAGGTCAGATTCTTTTGTTTTATTTTAATTATAATTGTTATTACATGTTAGAATAATTATTGTTTTATCTTAATTTAATTTGTAAAGATATATATGTTTTAGGAAATAGTATAAAACTTCCAACATTATAAGCCCACTGCTTCAACAGATGAGAAGTTAAATGCTATGTTTGTAGGTTTGCACCATAATCTCATAGGAAAAGACTAAAATAACCACAGTTTGGAGTTCAGGTATGCGTCAAACTACACAAGATCCTTAAAAATTCCATTTTAATTTTCCACGTTTAGTCTCAAATTAGCCAGACGGCAAACCTTTGATTGTTTCCAGATGTAATTGTAAAGCAATCTGGAGCTAACAATTTCAAGAATTATCAGCTTTGGGTCACTTTAGACATCCCAAAAATGAGACTGGCATTGAACACAGATCTACCTGTCACAGGCATTACATTTCGGGGCCGTTTGTTTTGTGTAAAACTTCGTAATTCGTAAATCACTTACTACCCAGTTACAACTACGCGGCATTTTTTGGACCGTAATTCGTAAAAGACTTACGTAACTCAACTAACACTCACTTGCAACCCAGTTATCACTTACTTACAGCCCAGTTACAGTTAATTTTGTGGTCATACAAATTTGTAATATTTTTTATATTAATATTAAAAAAATTTAATATTTAACTTTTTTAATATTTATTTGCAGTATTAAAACTTTTAAAATCGCCAAATAGTTAATTTTGTGGTCAACTTTTTCACTTACGACTTATACATTATGATAACCAAACACCGTAAAGTACAATACACTTTCCCACTTTACAATTTTATATTACCAACCAAACACCGTAAAATTTACATATATGTAACTCATTTACAATTGTAAAAGACTTTACCAATTATAACTACGAATTACGGCCAGTTACGACAACCAAACAGACCCTTCAAATTGAACTATCTACAATTCCAGCAGAAGGGGAAATGATAGAATTGTAAATTCACAACTCTACAAAATTGAAATACAAGAGATCAACATTTGAAACACCTCAAATTCAAGATTCTTCTCCAAATACTTACTTAAACCCTAAGATCGAGAGATCGAGAGATCGAGAGAGAGAGAGAGAGAGCGGGGAGAGAGAGTCGCTTGCCTGCCCTTGCTGAGGGGTTGTCGAGGACGTTGGAGTACTGCTTCATCTAGACCCCAACCCCGATCAGCGATGACGACGGTACAGAGGAGAGAGTTTGAGAGTGGGCACAATTTAGGACTAGATGAGAAAGAGTGAGAGAGCCGGGGGCACAATTAAAGGATAAAAGGCTTTTGGTTGGGTCGGGGTCACGTGACCTCGTCCCCTCTCCCTCCGCCACTGTTTTCAGTCGGTATATGAGATTTTCTTTGTATCAGTGAATATATCAGGTAACTAATTTGCAATTCTTTGAACATGAATAATTTTTTGAACTTCGAGTTCATTATGATTTTTATGTGGGTTAAGATGAGATAATGATGATGTATTCCATGTAATTTCACGTCGTTGTTCAGGAATCAACATTTTTTCTCCTCCTAAGGACAAAAAAAGTTTCTCATCAAAAATGACAATCTACAAAGCGTGTCTTAAACATATCACTCGTCAGGAGTTGAAGATATCTAATTATGGATGAAAAATTAAATCCAATGTAAATTCCAATCTCGACAATCACAATCTACCGGATGTATTAGAGGGAATAAGGATCTTTAACAATATTTTGGGTAACTAAGTCAGTCATACCAAAGCATAAAAAGCTTCAGATCATTGAACTTCTGGTTCATCACAATATTTGATTCTTTTACCCTTGTTGTGTTGGCCCGAAGGCCTTTCACCCTAGTTTTGATGATGACTAACTTAATGAAGTTATCTTACTAATGATCTTGTGTTTACTAAGTTTCAAATATTCAATCAAGTTCATAGTTAGTGTTTAGTTTTAGCAAAGACGTGAAGTCAAGTTTTGAAGCTTTCACAAGTTAATTCAAAAGCTCACGCTTAAAGATTGCATCAAGTACTGAGATGGAGTCAAGCTCTTTTGGATCGTTTTTGAATCGAGTCGTCTTGGAGAAGAAGATCGACAAGAAGACTTGTATTTAGATTTGTTTAGTTTAGATCTTGTGCAAGGATAGAATAGTTTTGAATTACTAAAGTATATACACACAAAAGTTTATACTTTGGTTTTTAGTTTAACCGTTTCGTTTTTAAAAGGTATATGTTTGCTTGGTTTACACAAAACTCATAGAATCAAGTTTCAAATTTTAAGTTTCGAATCTTCAAGTATACATCTTTTAGTTTCATTAATAGATTCATCAAAACAAATTTACATAGTTTATATGTATATTGAATTTCATCCATATACATTAATGGTTCAAATATGTTTAGAAAAACTTATTTTGATGTTTCTACTTCATGGTTTTAAGTTTTTATCAAACTTGTTTTGGTATTTATTGTCAAGAATAAGAATATATCATTTACTATGTGTATTGAATTCTATCCATACACACTATGCTTCAAAGTGTCTTAATATCTTATTTTTGTATTTATACAGTTTATAGAAAAATCGGATTTACATTTCAAAGTTTAGATTTTGGAAAATACGATTTTTGGTTTAAGCTTTAATTTCTTTACATCAAAAATAGTTCATATGTTTGTAATATGTGTTGATTTTTGATCACACATATTTGTACTTTAAATATTTACAGGAACTTATTTTTGTGGAATTTATGAGATTTTTTTTGAAATTTATAGGTGTTTTCAAGTCCTATTTTTCAACCCTATAAATCCAGTTTCTGGGCTACTGTCGGCCGACTGACCGGTCGATCGAAGCATGGCTCGATCGACCGCCTTTGCTCCGCCGACCGATAGCAATCGACCGATTGGCTCACCCAACTCTCTGTTGGGTGACGGTCGACTGACAAAGAAGTTTATTCTTTGTGTCTTACGGTCGACCGACAACCCCAACGGTCGACCTTCAGCTGGTCTACCGGTCGGTCGACCGACAGGCTATTCTGGCCTGGGTTCTGCCTCCACGACTATATTTCTGAACCCCTATAAATATGGGTTCTTGGGGCCAGTTTTTAACAAGTTTTTTGAGAGCTAAAATTCCTACCTTTACAGAGTTTTTAACAATTTTTCAAAGCAAGTTTTTGAGCTTCGAATTACATATTTTTATTTTGTTTTACAGTTTTGGAAAAAAAGAAACAAGTTTTTGGAATTATAGTTTTGCTCTTCATTCTTCATCTATCAAGAAGTTTTTCCCAAGAGTTTTCTTTATGTTTCTTTTCCAAAAACTTTGTGCACTCACATACTTGAGCTCTTCACTTCAAATCTATCCTCTAGGATCTTGCATTGTGAGAGGTGTTTGTTTGTGATCTTTTGAGATCACCAAGTTGTGTTTGTGATCTAAGTGATTACTAAGTTGTAATCTTTCTTTGCTTTGTGCTTGGCTTTGTGCCAACCCTCTTGCGTAGAGGTGTTAGAGTTGGAGTTGTGTACTCCTTATTTGTATTGTTGTAATTCCTCGGTGGAGGTCTCTTTGTGAAAGATCCTATAGTGGATAGTTGAAATTCTTCTGTGTGAAGGCGGGGACATAAAGTGGTGGCTGGAACCTCAAAACATATGCTTGTATTTGCGTTTAGATCTTTCTCTCTTAACTTTCTCTCTCTATACACACACATACATATTTGATATTGTTTGTGTGCTCACACTTATGTTCAATTAAGAGAGCTATTGAAGCACCTCAACTCTTAATTTAGAGGAATTGGAGGAGAAGTTCCAGAGCCCTTCACAGGAAATTCGGACTCACTTTTGGTTACACATAGTGTGTATTTAGCATTTAGTTTTAATTCCGCATTATTTGTCCTAAATTAGCATTAAACCTATTCACTTCCCTCTAGGTGTACTTTCAATTGGTATCAGAGTTAGCGTTCCTGATATTCGGTTAACCACCTAGGAATGTGATCATTTATTGCTAATCTAGTTAGTTGCTTTGTACACATATTTTTTACAGTCATGGATTATCTTGCACCACCCATGTTTGATGTTTCTAACATTGACATGTGAAAATTTAAGATGAGTGGTTACCTCAAAGCCCTAAAATTGCATGTTTACCTTACCACTATAAAGAAATCATATGTTGATAATGGCAAGTACTTAGATGCTAATACATAAGCATTGCATGCACTTAGGCAAACACTTAGTAAAAATTATTTATTTATGATTTTTCATTGTGATTCCACTTTTGTAGTGTGAAACACGTTGAGCTCTCTCAAGGGACAAGCTTCAAACAATGTGGAGAGAGAACCCATAGTAGATTAGTCCGGGCAAACGTGCTACATGGTCCAAGTGAATGACTCCCTTGATGTAATTTCACGCACTTATCTAGATGATTGTGCTAACTCTTCTAATGATCATAATAGTAGTATGGATGCCATACTTTGAATGAGGAGCTTTTCATATTTTGTGAAAATTTGCTTTCAAAATACAAACTTTTGAAAAGCAAAAGTTTTGACTTAAAAGAAGAAAATAAAATGTTGTTTTCAAAACTTGATTTGGTTTTAAAAGCGAGGGTTGAGATTTTAAGTGAAAGGGATTCTTTGAAAACCCAACTTAATCTTGTTTTAAAAGAAAATGAGATTTTAAAAAATAAAAATAATTTTGATGTTGTTTTGAAAAATAATAATCTTTTGTCTTCAAAACTTAATTTTTTTTAAAAAAGAATTGATTCTTTGGAGAACAAAATTGCTTTGATCTCAAAAGAATTGAATTTTATTTCAAAGAAAAAAGTTTATTTGAAAATTGATTTTGATGCTCATGTTTGTCATGATTCTATTACTTCATCTTCTTGTGATAAATATTTTGCTTGCTCTACTTCTTCTAAAATTGATAATGATATTCATATTTTGAAGAAGAGTGTTGATTGTTTGGGCTCCACTTTGAGCCAATGTGCCATGAACCACAAGAGATTGGAATCCATGTTTTGCAAGAAATATGCTCCACATTTGCATGCACACAAATTACGGCATATACATGCTTCTCATGCTCACAAAGCACAGCATACACATGCTTCTCCTGCTCACACACATGATTCTTCATATGCTAGAGTATACACTTGTACACATTGTGGTTGCAAGGGCCACCTTGCAAAATTTTGTTATGATAGAATACATGCTTTAAATTTTGGAAGTAAAATTGTTTGGTTAGGAAAGGTGTTGTTAACCCCGGAGGACCGAAGAAAGTTTGAGTACCAAAATCAATTCCTATTTCTTTTGGTGTAGGTATGGGCTCTCGCAAGACGTGAGGGTATTGGTGCCTTGGTGGTGCATGCGTTTGAGCTCAAATGAACACAACATTGGATGCATCGCTGTCAAGGATGCTTTGGTGGGAGGACCACCAAGTTTTTAGAGATATAGAGATTAGTTCACTCGATTTAGTAACTATCTCTATTCTCCTTATTTTGTTTATATTTATATTGCTTTCTTGTTCTTAGATTGATGAGTTTTAGTTGGTTTTCATGCTCATTATGTCTAAATGCAATGCCAATTAGATATGTGATATACATAGATAGTATTTGAGATACATTCATGTTTATATGAACATATATCTTTGTGTTCTCACTATACTTTAGCTATTGTGTATATCCTAATTCTAATAACACTTGCATTTACACTAATGATTAATACCATATTTTAGTGTTTTTATGCTTCATATTTTGATTAATGTTTAGATGTAATTTTTATTAAAACTTGTGATTATACTTGTACAATTAATGAGTTACACTTGATTATCATATTTACATGCTTTATTGCTCTTGTGTATTCATTATATGTACTTGTATAACCTAGTTTTGATGATTCTTTCATTTATACTTGTATTTCTTATTTATTTTTATTTCACCTTTTGTACGTGTTTTCTTGAATAATTTTGATGAAAATAGAATTTTCATATTTTTATGATTTCATATTTATGAAAAAGAATTTCATACTTGGTTTTGATTGAGCTTAATTGTCTTATCTCCATGATTATATTTATTACATGACTCTTGTATACTCTATATTTATATTTACTCATGTTTTTGAATTCATGAGAATCTATGTGTTTCATACCTCTTTGAGTGTCAATTTTCGTATAGTTAGCATGTTTTCATGGATATAAATGTATTTTATTCCTTACTTGAAGGATTTCGTACTAGTTTTTAAATTTACCTTAAAATTAGTTTTTTTATTTTTCAATTGGTAGAGTTTTCAACCTATATTAAAATTATTTTCAAATATTACTTTTGAAAACTTCTACCCTACAAGGGAGCTTGGTTGGCGACCATGCCTTGTATGCTCTTATTGAATATCCTTTTAAACATGTGCATGATAGGGTGAATGTTATGAGTTATACATGTTTCAATGATTTATCATTTTTGTATACTCATGTTTTCTTATATATGTATGCATCATATCTTATTTGGTATCGTATTGCAATTGCTTTAATCATACATACATATATATGATTTTTTTGTGCTAAATTATAAATGTTTATATATATATGTTTTATAGCACAAATTGTTCTATGCTAAGTTTGATTTAATTCTAAATGTTAATTGATATCCTTTACAAGCTTATACATTGATTTTGTTGGTATTTCAAAAAGAGGGAGAAAAATTTTTGATTTTACATTTAATTGGTACTCATATATTTTCAATCGGTATCTTACTTTCACTCTTTTTGAGAAAAATATTTTATTTTAGAAAATAATTTTATTTTCTATTGGTATCAAATTTTATTTTAATTAGTTTTTAAAATTTGTTTTGACATGTATTGCTTGTATGCAAGGGGAGTTTAACATCTCCTCTATATATAAATTCATGATGAGTGTAGTATATAGAGAAGAGCTTAACATCTTTTCTTTATATGGTACACGTGTGTAGGGGGAGCTTAACATCTCCAACTATACATTGTATATTATGCTTATATGAGTTAGGGTTTAGTCATCCCTTTTTTCATATAACACATATATGCAGGAGTTCCTAATAGTTTTTCCTCTTCATGTATTCATATCGTATATACATTTATCTTATTTTTCTTCACCCCTTTGTTGATGAGTGACAAAAAGGGGAGAATGATTTGAGATATTTTATATATGCATGTCTGTAGTTTACTGCATATATTGTGTTTTGATATCATGTTTTGGTTTTGATATCTAGAGTTTATATGCATATTCATTCTATTGGATTGTTTATTAGTATCAAGAGCTTATATTGGTTCATTGGTATCATGAGCTCATATTGCATATTTATGTATATTCATTTGATATCATAATTTCAATCTGTAGTATTGCATATTTCCAATTGTAAATTGGTATCAAGAGCTTACATTGCATACTCATTTGAAATCAGTATCAAGAGTTTATTCTTGCATATATTGGTACCTAGAGCTAACATTGCATATCTATATAATTATTATGATTGGTATCATGCGCTTTTATTGAATATCTACATGTTTTATTGCTATGCATTGTTGGCCCAAAGGCCCATCACTCTAGTTTTGATGATGATTAACTCATGTAGTTATAGTACTAATGATCTTGTGTTTATTTAGTCTCAGATTAGTGATCAAGATCTTAGTAGGTGTTTAGCTTCAACAAAGGATTTAAAGTCAAGTTTTGGAGCTAACATGTGTTGATTTAAGAGCTTGTGCATCAAGACCACATCAAGTACTCAAGAAGAGTCTAGCTCATTGGATCATGGTTTGGACCAAGTCAAGAAGATGAGTAGTTTTTCAAGTGAAGACCTTCAAGAGAAGACTTGGGTCTAGGTTTGTTTTTAATAAGATTTTGTTTTTAGACAAAATGTAAAGGATAGATTAGTTGGTGGATTGCTCAAGTACATATACACTCACAGACAAGATTTACATGTGTTTTCTTAAAAGAGTTTTCATTTTGAAAATACCGTTTTGATTTTTGGAGTTTCATATATACATATATTTTAACCAAAATTATTTTAGAGCTTAATGTCAAAAACATAGATATTTCATCATATATGTGTAGTGGATCATATCCATACACACTAAGCTTTAAAAGTGTTTAGAATATCATGTTTTTATATTTGAAGAAGTTTTGAAAAAATCGGTTTTCTATTTGGAAAAATCAATTTTTCTGAAAAATCAATTTTTTGAAAAATCAATTTGGAAAAATACGGTTTTTGTTTTAAGCTAAAATTTTCATAACACAAAAATAGTTCAAAATGTTTGTAACATGGTTTGATTTTTACTCAAACATGTTTGTATATCAAAGTATAATACTGAACTTATTTTTGTAGATTTTTAGAGAATTTATGAGATTTTATTAAAGGTAAAAAAATAAGTTTTTAAATCCCCAAATAGCTGTTTTTGGCCTTCTGCCGGTCGACCGTACGGTCGACCGAGCCAAGGGTCAGTCGACCGAGCGGTCCACCGACGTGCACAAAACGTGCACGGCCAGGGCCGGTTAACCGTACGGTCGACCGCCAGAGAGTGTCTGCTGTCTGGAAATGGCCCGGTCGATCAGGCGGTCGACCGCTGGGCCATTGCCCTGAAGGCGATCGACCGACCTTCCCAACGGTCGAAAAATCGACCGTTGGCGGTCGATCGGGCGGTCGACCGATAGCAGTGCAGGCTGCTGATTTGGACCCCAACGGCTAGTTTTTGGATGCCTATAAATTGGGGCTTCCTTGGTCTGTTTTAAATAAGATTTCAAGAGAGTTTTTGGGCTAGTTTTTCCTACCTATATCAGTGGTTTTATCCACAAATTTTAGAGCAAATATTTTCAAATCAAAAGGAGAGTTTTATCAAGAGTTTTCCAAAAGTGATTTCTTGAGCTTTTCTCCACCAAATCAATCCTTGTTTTTCTCACACACACTTGAGCTATCCATCGCTATATCTAACCTTTAGGGATCTTTGTTGTGAGAGTGATTTTAGGTGATCAAAGTGTTTAGATCACCAAGTGTTTCATTCTTGTATTTGAGGAGGCGGACTTGCGAGTTCGCGGTGTTTCGAATTCTAGTGAGTGCTCGTTGTAGAGGTGCGGCCTCGGCAAGCTAGTGTGCTTGCGGTGTGTTGTTCTTGCGGGAACAAGAGAGGGACTAGAGAGTCCAAAGGAGTTCTAGTGTGAACTCGCTTGTAGGTGTTACGGCACCGAGTGATCCGGTGGGATCGTTTTTAGTGAAAATCCTTCATAGTTTTGAAGGCGGGGACGTAGAGCAAGTGTGCTCGAACCTCGAAACAAATCTCCCGTGTTTGCGATTGCTCTCTCTCTATCTCTCACTTGTCTTTATATCTTGCTTATGCTTATTACTTATATCTCTTACATGCTTGATATATTGTGTGCTTAATTGTTACATGTTTGAGATTGTTTGCTCACACTTGTATTCAACCAAGAGAGCCAAAGCGGCAAGGAATCTTGAGGAGTTAGTCCAGAGCCCTTCACGGGGAATCTGGCTACACTCTTGTGTTATACTTGGTGTGTTTAGCTAAGAATTTTTAAGTTGCATAAATGGTTTTAATTCCGTATTAATTCACCATTAGATTAGCTAGTCACCTATTCACCCCTAGGTGATTTCAATTGGTATCAGAGCCAAGTGCTCTTGATTTGGGTCTAACAATCTAGAGTTAAAGATCCTTATTTTTGGCTAATCACAATATTTATACACACAGATAGATTTCATGTCACCTCCCACCTTTGACATTCTTAACATCCAAACTTAGAAGATTAAGATGTCTTTGTATCTCAAAGGCCTATGTATTCATGTTTATCTTGCTATCATTAAGGATTCATATTTTAGTAATAGCAAGTATATTGAGGCTAACTCAAAAGCCATTCATGCTTTAAAGTCAATCCTAAATGATGAATATTTATCTAGGGTTTCTAACTTTGACTCGGCTTTTGTAGTATGGAACACTTTGATCTCTCTTGGCGAACAAGAGCAATACTATGCGGGAAGCGATTCAGATGTTGGAAGTGATGCTTTCAACGTATGCTACATGATCCAAGGGGATAACCCCCTTGAGGTAAACTCCGAATCCGAATTAGATGAGGATGTTGACATGTTTTATAATGAACTTGCATATTTTTGTCAACAACTTCTTGAAAAGTATGACATGCTTAAAAAGGATAATAAGAAATTGAAAAATAAATATGATTCCATTTTGGTAGAAAAAGATTCATTTCAAAACAAACTTGCATGTGTTTCAAAAGAAAATGATTTTTTGAAAAATGAAAAATTTTCTTGTCTTCTAAATTAAATGATTTTTGTAAAGGAAATACTTCTTTGAAAAGTAAAATTATGTTGGTGGTAAAACAAAAAGAAATTGCTTTAAATGAAAACAACTCTTTGAAAAGAAAAATTATTTCAAAAGAAAAAGAAAATGTTCCTCAAAAGAAAAAGATAGTTGATCATGCACTTCAAGCTACTACCCTTGATAAAAATGAGATAAATTTTTTGAAAAATAGGATAGATTGTGGAGCTCAACTTTGAGCAATTGTGTATTTAACCATAAAAGATTAGAAACCTTGTTTCAAATGAAACAAGTTCCACATGTTCATGCACATCACCCACAACATGCTTACGCACATTTTGCACGTCATGATCACACTCATGCACATATGCATCTTAGAGTGTACAAATGTACACATTGCGGTCGCAAAGGCCATTTAGCAAAATTTTGTTATGATAGAGTAAATTCTTTAAATTTTGCTAATAAAAATGTTTGGGTTCCAAATAAGACTAACTCTCGTGGACCCAAAATAAAATGGGTACCAAAGTCCCCACCTCTTGTGTTTGATGTAGATGTGGGCTCTCATATGTCGTGAGAGATTTGGTGCCTTGGTGGTGAATGCATGGGCTTGATGGATACTAAAAAATTGATGCACCGCTATCAAGAAAGTTTGGTGGAAGGACCACCATGTTTGGAGTATAGTTCTTATAGTTTAGTAACTATCTCTAAACTCCTATTTTATTTACATGCTTTTACATTTATAATTTTTAGCATGTTCATATTTTGTGTTTATGCTTATTGTGGTAAATACTTGTTTAGATGTAATTTTTGTCAAGACGTGTATATACTTGTACAAGTAGTGAGTAACATTTGATTCATATATGTTTGCACTTCATTGCTCAATTATACTCATTACATGTATATGTATAGCCTAGTTTTGATGATTCCTCATTTATACTTGTTTTGCCTATTTTTTTGTTTTGCTTCATGTATATGTAATCTTTGTTTAAAGCTAATAAATATACATGTATACCCTTGAGTCTCTTGCCTTCATGCAAATTCCATTATAGACTCTTTTTATGTTTGGGATATGTATGCATATTGTTAGCTTTGGATAAATCATACATATGCCTTGAAGGCTTATTTTTAAAGAAAAATAAAATTTTATATGTGTTTGATAAAAAGATATTCATGTTTGTTTTGAGTCTCATTGATTATTTTCATGAAAATGTTATTTACATGATTCTTGCACACTCACACCTTATTTGTTTATTCATGACTTTGTTTCATGAACAATTTTTGATCTTTATAGATTTTAAGAGTCAACTCTTGTGTATTTGGTATGATTCATGAGATATATATGTTTTGTTTTCATGTTTGAAGGATTTTTAACTAGTTTTTTAAAAATTACTTTAAACTAGTTATTTATTCTTCAATGGTAGAGTTTTCAATGCTAAAATATTTTCAAATACCTATTTTTGAAAACTCCTACAAACAAAAGGGCGGATGGATGAGCGACCATGCCTTATATGCCTTATTGAAAATCTTTTATCATGTGTATGAATAGGGTGATTATTTATGAGCTATACACTTGATCCTTATTGTGTTTTCAATTGGTATCACAATTGATATATATTTTGTATGCTCATATGTTTTCTTATATATATATATGCTTCAAATTTTCAAATAATATCAATTTCTATTGGTATATTCATTTTCATACATATATATGTTTTGATTGTGCTTGATTTACTATACCCTTACTTGTTTAAAGCACAAATTATGTTTATGCTAAGCTTGTCTTGTATCTTAATTTCGATTGGTATCTCAATTGGTATTTTAATAAGCTTATGCATCATTTTCAATTGGTATTTAAATTGGTATCAAAATGTGCTTCATATTGTACCATTTATTTGATATCAAAATTTACAATAGACTTCAATTGATATCAATATGTTTCAATTTCAATTGGGTTTCGGTTTCAATTGGTATCAAAAATGTTTTACCTTTTATTTGGTATCAAAATTTACCATATATTTCAATTGGTATAAAATATTTTCTTTCATTGGTATCAAAATTTACAAATGTTTCAATTTCATTTAGTATCAAATTTTCAATTTCAAATGATATCAAAAAACTTGTTTATTTACAAATGGTATCTCAAAATTTAAGAAAATTCAAAATTTGTGTTAAAAATGTTTTGATATGTATTGTCTATATGCAAGAGGAGTTTAACATCTCTTCTATATATAGATTCATGTTGAGTGTATCTTGTATTGAGGAGCTTGACATCTCTTCTTTATGTGATACACGTGTGTAGGGGGAGCGTCACATCTCCACTTATGCATTGTATATTATGCTTTATGTGAGTTAGGGATTTGTCATCCCTTCTTCATATAATGCATGTATGCAGGAAAGCTAACTTAACGTCTCCCTCTTCATGAATGTAGATTGCATATATATCCTTATTTTTAATTTGTTTTATTTTACCCCTTTGTTGTTGATTGACAAAAAGGGGGAGAAAAATTTGAGTTTATATATGCATATTTGAGTGTTTGCATATATTGAGTTTATACATCTTGTGTTTTACAAAATAGGGAGAATGTTTTTAAAAGTTTAAACAAAAAGGGGGAGAAGGTTTTTGGAAAAGGATTTAGGATGTTTGCATGTTTCTCTCACCTTGTTGATGCATATATATTTATTTAGATTCATGTACTTCATTGCTATATCTACGTGTTTATTGTTATGCATGAGTTAAGGGGGAGCTTCTATGAAGCTTGACTTTAATCCATGCATATATAACTCCATGAGTTTTGTCATCATCAAAAAGGGAGAGATTGTTGGCCCAAAGGCCCATCACTCTAGTTTTGATGATGATTAACTCATGTAGTTATAGTACTAATGATCTTGTGTTTATTTAGTCTCAAATTAGTGATCAAGATCTTAGTAGGTGTTTAGCTCCAACAAAGAATTTAAAGTCAAGTTTTGGAGCTAGTACGTGTTGATCCAAGAGCTTGTGCATCAAGACCACATCAAGTACTCAAAAGGAGTCTAGCTCATTGGATCATGATTTGGACCAAGTCAAGAAAATGAGAAGTTTTTCAAGTGAAGACCTTCAAGAGAAGACTTGGGTCTAGGTTTGTTTTTAGTAAGATTTTGTTTTTAGATAAAATGTAAAGGATAGATTAGTTGGTGGATTGCTCAAGTACATATACACTCACACACAAGATTTACATGTGTTTTCTTAAAGAGTTTTCATTTTGAAAATACCGTTTTGGATTTTGGAGTTTCATATATACATATATTTTAACCAAAACTATTTTAGAGCTTAATGTCAAAAACATAGATATTTCATCATATATGTGTAGTGGATTATATCCATACACACTAAGTTTTAAAAGTGTTTAGAATATCATGTTTTTATATTTGGAGAAGTTTTGAAAAATCGATTTTCTATTTAGAAAAATCAACTTGGAAAAATACGTTTTTTGTTTTAAGCCAAAATTTCTATAATACAAAAATAGTTCAAAATGTTTGTAACATGGTTTGATTTTTACTCAAACATATTTGTATATCAAAGTATAATACTGAATTTATTTTTGTAGATTTTTAGAGAATTTATGGGATTTTATTAAAGGTAAAAAAATAAGTTTTTAAATCCCCAAATAACTGTTTTTGTCCTTCTGTCGGTCGATCGTACGGTCGACCGAGCCAGGGGTCGGTCGACCGACGTGCACAAAACGTGCACGGCCAGGGCCGGTCGACCGCAAGGCCGACCGCCAGAGAGTGTCTGCTCTCTGAAAATGGCCCGGTCGACCGAGCGGTCGACCGTTGGGCCATTGCCCTGAAGGCGGTCGACCGACCTTCCTAACAGTCAAAAAATCGACCGTTGGCAGTCGACCGGGCGGTGACCGACAGCAGTGCATACTGCTGATTTGGACCCAACGGTTAGTTTTTGGATGCCTATAAATTGGGGCTTCCTTGGGGCTGTTTTAAACAAGATTTCAAGAGAGTTTTTGGGCTAGTTTTTCCTACCATATCAGTGGTTTTATCCACAAGTTTTAGAGCAAATATTTTCAAATCAAAAGGAGAGTTTTATCAAGAGTTTTTCAAAAGTGATTTCTTGAGCTTTTCTCCACCAAATCAATCCTCGTTTTTCTCACACACACTTGAGCTATCCATTGCTATATCTAACCTTTAGGGATCTTTGTTGTGAGAGTGATTTTAGGTGATCAAAGTGCTTAGATCACCAAGTGTTTCATTCTTGTATTTGAGGAGGCGGACTTACGGGTTCGCGGTATTTCGAGTTCTAGTGAGAGCTCGTTGTAGAGGTGCAGCCTCGGCAAGCTAGTGTGCTTGCGGTGTGTTATTCTTGCGGGAACAAGAGAGGGACTAGAGAGTCCAAAGGAGTTCTAGTGTGAACTCGCTTGTTGTTGTTGCGGCACCGAATGATCCGGTGGGATCGTTTTTAGTGAAAATCTTCATAGTGTTGAAGGCGGGGACGTAGAGCAAGTGTGCTCGAACCTCGAAACAAATCTCTCGTGTTTGCGATTGCTCTCTATCTCTCACTTGTCTTTATATCTTGCTTATGCTTATTGCTTATATCTCTTACATGCTTGATATATTGTGTGCTTAATTGTTACATGCTTGGGATTGTTTGCTCACACTTGTATTCAACTAAGAGAACCAAAGCGGCACCTCAACTCTTATCTAGAGGA
This sequence comes from Agave tequilana, assembly GCA_038442645.1. Taxonomy (NCBI): domain Eukaryota; kingdom Viridiplantae; phylum Streptophyta; class Magnoliopsida; order Asparagales; family Asparagaceae; genus Agave; species Agave tequilana. The sequence goes on along the minus strand of JAVJIF010008902.1, from coordinate 220,332 downwards.
ATCTTGAGGAGTTAGTTCAGAGCCCTTCACGGGGAATCCAGCTACACTCTTGTGTTATACTTGGTGTGTTTAGCTTAAGAATTTTTAAGTTGCATAAATAGCTTTAATTTCGCATTGATTCACCATTAGATTAGCTAGTCACCTATTCACCCCTCTCTAGGTGATTTCATGCATGAGTTATGGGGAGCTTCTATGAAGTGTATCTTTAACCCATGCATATATAACCTCATAAGTTTTGTCATCATCAAAAATAGGGAGATTGTTGGTTCAAAGGCCTTTCACCCTAGTTTTGATGATGACTAACTAATGGAGTTATGTTACTAATAATCTTATGTTTACTAAGTTTCATATATTCAATCAAGGTCATAGTTGGTGTTTAGCTTCAATAAAGACATGAAGTCAAGTTTCAAAACTTTCACAAGTTGATTCAAGAGCTCATGCTTAAAGATCGCATCAAGTACTCGAGATAGAATCAAGCTCTTTTGGATTGTATTTGGATTGAGTCGTCTTGAAGAAGAAGATCGACAAGAAGACTTGTATTTAGGTTTGTTTAGTTTAGATCCTGTGTAAGGATATAATAGTTTTGAACTGCTTAAGTATATACACACACAAATTTATAGTTTGGTTTTTGGTTTAACTGTTTCATTTTTAAAAGGTTTATGTTTACTTGGTTTACACAAAACTCATAGAATCAAGTTTCAAGTTTTAAGATTCGGATATTTAAGTATACATCTTTCGATTTTATGAATAGATTTCATCAAAACAAGTTTACATAGTTTATATGTATATTGGATTTCATCCATACACATTAATGGTTCAAATATGTTTTGAAAAACTTATTTTGATGTTTCTAGTTCATGGTATCCATACACACTGTGCTTCAAAGTGCTTCAATATCTTATTTTTGTATTTATACAAGTTTATAGAAAAATTGGATTTACATTTTAAAGTTTAGATTTTGGAAAATACGACTTTTGGTTTAAACTTTAATTTCTTTACCTTAAAAATAATTCACATGTTTGTAATATGTGTTGATTTTTAATCATACATATTTGTACTTCAAATATTTACGTGAACTTATTTTTGTGGAATTTATGAGATTTTATTGGAATTTATCGGTGTTTTCAAGTCCTATTTTTCAACCCTATAAATCCAATTTCTGGGCTGCTGTCGGCCGACTGATCGGTCGACCGAAGCATGGCTCGGTCGACCGAGCAGTCGACTGACGTGCACAAGAAACGTGCACACGCCCTTGCCTTTGCTCGGCCGACCGCCGGTCGACTATAGCTACGCTCTGTCGACCGAGCAGTCGACCGACTGCTCACCCAACTCTCTGTTGGGTGACAGTCGACCGAACGGTCGACAGACAGAGAAGCTTATTCTTTGTGCCTTGGGTGCGGTCGACCGTCCGGTCGACCAACACCCCCAACGGTCGAAAATCGACCGTTGTTCAGTCGATCGGTCGACCGACAGGCCATTTTGGGATTTTTTGAGATCACCAATTTGTGTTTGTGATCTAAGTGATCATCAAGTTGTAATCTTTCTTTACTTTGTGCCTGGCTTTGTGCCAACCCTCTTGTGTAGAGGCGTGAGAGTTGGAGTTGTATACTTCTTATTTGTATTGTTGTAATTCCTCGGTGGATGCCCTTTATGGAAGATCTTATAGTGGATAGTTGAAATCTTTTGTGTGAAGGCGGGGACGTAGTGCGGTGGCTCGAACCTCGAAACATATCCTTGTGTTTGTGTTTGGATCTTTCTCTCTTAACTTTCTCTCTTTATATCTTGCATTTTTATTCTTACTCATGTGTGTGTGTGTGTCTATATATGTATACATACATATATAGATATACATACATACATATATATATATATATATATATATTATATATATATATATATATATATATATATATATGTACATACGTATATACATATATATATATATATATATATATATATATATATGTACATGTACATGTACATGTACATACATATATGTACATGTACATACATATATGTGTGTGTACATACATATGTGTGTGTGTGTGTGTGTGTGTGTGTGTGTGTGTGTGTATATATATATATAATATATATATATATAGGGAGCTGATCCTCTAATAACGGTTCTCATGAATTTCTGTGAGAACTTTCAAGTGGGTCGTCGGATCTGATAGATCAAATCAAATAAAACTAGATCTCTATCAGATCTGACGGCCCACGTGAAAGCTCTCACATGAATTCGTGAGAACCGTTCTTAGGGGATCAACTCTCTCTCTCTCTATATATATATATGTGTGTGTGTGTGTGTGTGTGTGTGTGTGTGGTGTATATATATATATATATAATATATATATACATACACAACACACACACACACACAACACAACACACACACACATATATATATATATATATATATACATATATATATATAATATATATGTATGTATGTATGTATGTATGTATGTATGTATGTATGTATGTATGTATGTATGTATGTATGTATATAATATATATATATATATATATATATATATATATATATATATATATATATAGGGAGCTGATCCCCTAAGAATGGTTCTCACGAATTCATGTGAGAACTTTCACGTGGGTCGTCGGATCTGATAGATCAAATCAAATAAAACTAGATCTCTATCAGATCCGACGGCCCACGTGAAAGTTCTCACATGAATTCGTGAGAACGTTCTTAGGGGATCAACTCACTATGTATATATATATATTATATAATATATATTATATATATATATATGAATTCGTGAGAACCGTTCTTAGGGGATCAACTCACTATGTATGTATGTATGTATGTATGTATATGTATGTATGTATGTATGTATGTATGTATGTATATAGAGAAAAATGTATATCAGCCCGCGGGCTGAGAGTACTCTCTCAGCCTGCGGTGACGTGGCTCAATTTGTCACCTCACTGACTTGCGGCCCGCTTTTAGGTAGAAGTTAAATTACCAAATACCCCTTATGATAACTTTTCCTTATTGTTTATTATTATTTTTCCCCCCTTTTATTTTTGCCGCTCTTTTCAGATCAATTTTTTCAGCCTGCGATAAAATTCTACTTTATAGTTTAATTTTTTTGTATATAATGTAGTCAGAGTCTTTGGTCGCATTGTACATTTAAACTGCGACCTTAGTCAAAGTCTTTGGTCGCAGTGTACATGGTTAAATGCGACCAAGGTCGCAGTGTTGTTATTGATAAAGATGGCCAGGAACTGCAATTTAGGGTTGCATTACATGGACTGCGACTTTGGTCGTAGTACGTTAAGTAATTAATTTTTTTGTATATAATGTAGTCAGAGTCTTTGGTCGCATTGTACATTTAAACTGCGACCTTAGTCAAAGTCTTTTGGTCGCAGTGTACATGGTTAAATGCGACCAAGGTCGCAGTGTTGTTATTGATAAAGATGGCCAGCAACTGCAATCTAGGGTTGCATTACATGGACTGCGACTTTGGTCGCAGTACGTTAAGTAAGTGTTGTTTTATTAAGTGTTGTTTTTGGATTAAGTCATTTTTTGAATCTAAATGAAAAATGAAAAGTTGTCTGTTGTCTGATGCGACTTGGAGTCACTCCGTGAGACGCGACCTGTCATAAAGATTTTATGAGATCTTTTAACGTCAAGTCTACTTTGACGAACCCCGCACCATTCGTTGTTTCCCGAAGCGGTTGTCCACGCGTCGGCTCTTCATTGGGTTTAGGCGTTAATGTCTTTTAATGCCAAACCGGCGCTGGCGGTTGGAGACCATTAATGCCGACGATTCTGATTAATGAACCATTAATTATGGTTATTATGGGCTGCCTATAAATAGGGCTCACCCTCTCCCTTTAACAGCCCATAATTAGACTGTTTTCTTTCGAGAGCAATTGCTCTGAGAATTTCCGCCTTCTTCAGAGTCTCTAACAGGGGCCTGCCTCCATGGATGAAGATGACCCTATGGACGAACTTGATCGATGTTCGTCCACAAGGGAAGAAGTCATAGACCTCATCGTCCACAAGGGAAGAAGTCATGGTCCTCATCGTTCACAAGGGAAGAAGTCATGATCCCTGACGAGGACTTAAGCCTCACCGAGATCTGCTCTGACTTGATGCACCAGTCAAGCTTGCTGATAACGGATGGTCAGAGTGGGTATGGCGGCGGGGGATGTGGTGGATATAGTGGTGGGTAGCATACCTTGTGAGGTCTCACTCTCCCTCTCTTACCCCAGAAGTGACATCGAGGAAACTCCATGCTCACTGGATAACCTTCTGGTGAAGAGATGTTCATCAACGAAAGATCGTATCCCGGCACTTTGGAGGGTCAGTTGGAATCGGAGGATTCTGCTGCCACCAGACCTCAAGAAAAAGATTGCTCTTAGTCAACAAGGGCTCTTTTGATGTTTAGTCTTCTTGGCTACTTTGATGTTTAGTCTTCTTTGTACTGTTATATTGTAACACTCAATCTTATTGTATAACAAAGAGTTTTGTATCATTTTCACATGCCTGAAGATAAATGTCTGGACATAAATAAAAGACCTCAATAATACCACTGCTCTTAGTCAACAAGGGATCTTTTTGATGTTTAGTCTTCTTTGTACTGCTATATTGTAACACTCAATCTTATTGTATAAGAGATCATTTTTGTATCATTTGCACATGCCTGGAGATAAATGCCTGGACATAAATAAAAAGAATATTTATTTTTTTTAATAAACTACGAACTTGGTCGCAGCCATGCATTGCAAACTAAACAACTATGACCATAGATGACACTGCGACCAAGGTCGCATAAGATACATTGCAAACAGTAACTACTGCGACCAGGGTCGACACTGTGACCAAAGACTGCGACTAAGCAACTGCTGCGGTGACGTATCACCTCGTCGCAGTGTTGTTGTTTACCTCGTCGCAGTGTTGTTGTTGATTAAGACTAAAGACCAGCAATAGCGACCAAGATTGCAGATTATTTTTTAAGACTGCGGCCATCAACTGCGACCAATGTCGCAGTGTTGTTGTTGATTTTATAAAGACCACCAACTGCGACCAAGGTCGCAGTGATGTTGTTGATTAAGAGTAAAGACCAGCAACTGTGACCAAGGTCGCTGTGTATTTTATTAAGATTAAACACCAACAACTGCGATCAAGGTTGCAGTTTATTTTATTAAGACTACGGTCGTTTATTTTATTAAGACTACGGTCAGAAACTGCGACCAAGGTAGCAGTGTTGCTATTGATTAAGACTAAAGTCCAGCAACTGCGACCAAGGTCGCAGTGTATTTATTAAGTCTGCGTCCAGCAACTGCAACCAATGTCGCAACCTTTCATTTTAAAAATTTATAAGGGTGAAGTAATATAATTATTAACTGCGTCCATGGTCGCAGTATATTCGTTTAGCGTAAAATTTTTAAAATGAAGGTTTGTAACAATTGTACAGCATTTTTCAACCAAGACATAGTAGTAAAAAATGTAATTCACACAATTAACTTTAGAAAACAGATTTATATATATTTAAAAAAAACAAAATACAATTTTTTAAACTTCTAATCCTCGTCATCACCATCGTAATGAGAAAGAAGTTTGCGACTTTGGTCGCAGTACTGAAGGAGGTCGCATTGCTATACGATAGCATGTTTCCTCCGGTATTCTTTATTCTGTATTAAGTATGCGATCATGGAATATTTTTTTTACTTTTCAATGCTAGAAGTCGTCGTCGTCATATAAAAGGGGTATTTTTGTCAATTTGTTTCACGATTGTTTAGGCGGGATTTTTTTATTTTTTTGGCGCCCACACTCTGCGACCGATGTGTGGCATATATTCAGCCACGTCCCGCAGGCTGAGAAACTCTCTCAGCCTGCAGGCTGAGGTACAGTAAGCCCATATATATATGTATGTATGTGTATATATATATATATATATATATATATATATATATATATATATATATATATATATATATGTATGTATGTATGTGGTATATATATATATATATATATGTATGTGTATATATATATATATATATATATGTATGTGTATATATATATATATATATATATATATATATATATATATATATATAATATATATATATAATATATGTATGTGTGTGTATATATATATATGTATGTGTGTGTGTGTATATAATATATATATATATATATATATATATATATATGTATGTGTGTGTGTGGTGTGTGTTGTGTGTGTGTGTGTGTGTGTGTGTGTGTATATATATATGCATGCTTGATATTTTTTGTGTGCTCACACTTGTGTTCAATCAAGAGAGCTATTGTATGTATATATGCATGCTTGATATTTTTTGTGTGCTCACACTTGTGTTCAATCAAGAGAGCTATTGAAGCACCTCAACTCTTAATTTAGAGAAATCGTCAGGAGAAGTTTCAGAGCCCTTCACGGGAATTCAGAGTCGCTCTTGGTTACACATAGTATGTATTTATCATTTAGTTTTAATTCTGCATTATTTGTCCTAAATTAGCACTACACTTATTCACCCCCTATAGGTGTACTTTCATATTGTTCTAAAGTATAGTCCAGAAAGCTGAGAGTTTTTTTTACTACATGCTTTGACATGAGGCAATATAAGTAATACAAAGATATTTTACCTCCCCTCATTCGTAGTATCAATATGAAGCCCATTAAGATGTATATCCTTAAAATTGAGCAGATTTTTTCTAGATTTGCTAAATACAATGCATTTTTAACATAAATATTTTGTTCATTCAGGTAATGTTATATTCGATCTTTCATAGTCTTCAATTAAATTTACATTACCTGAAATTATATTGACATTGGAGTTAACGAGAAATATTTCTTATCTCAAAGAATAGTATATGCTGTTGCACTGTCAGCGTGACAAACATCTCCATCTTACATCAATTGTTCAAGACATTGAAATTTTTCATGCTTCTTCTTAAAAAGAAAATACATATATAGGTTTAATAAAAATTATAAGGAGGTTATAAATTATTCTATTAAATATCATTTATTAAAATAAAAGTACTATAATAGAAAGACAGTAATTGAAAGACAAAGCACAATTGAAAATAAAGCAACATAGAGAACTAAAGTCCGACCAAAATTTCATACATCTTGAAAAACAAAGTGCAACTGAACCCTTCATCCTTTGGATCAACTGCTAAAAATATTTTTTTATTTAGCTAATTTGTTGACATATGTAATGACACCAAACTCTGACCAAAATTTACACTTTAGTCGGTAGAGCTCCTTATGAAATCCATCAAAAGACGGTGATTTATACATTAAGTCCAATATTCATGGCATACTTGGTACCATCATGTTCGTATAAGGCATTTATATCTTGCTCATGGAAGCAGTATTATCATGATGGAGATATTACTTGCTTTTGGAAATAAAGACCATGCCATCATTCTTAATTCTGCTATTTTAATGGAATAAATATTTGATACTGTTAAATATTAGGATTCTGGTCTCTAGATATTCTCTCTTTTAAATAATAAACCCATCATCTTCATCGTGATAGTTTAGAAATTAAAAATGAAACACTACAGAGGATCAAAGTTTTCAACAATAATGGTGAGAAAAATTCTCTCACATATTTACGTGTCTCTTGCATCAATACATAAGCCTCGTGTTTAAAACTAGATTCCAAATGCATTTTAAAAACAAACAAAAAATTAGATATTTATGTCAGAAAGTTATGAATCCAGAGACAGGAATTACATGAAACAGTGGCAATCTCAAATAAATGAAAATTAACTAAAATAACTATCATCATGGATATCTACTTGCTTATTAAACAAAATAGGGAATTTTATATGAAAAATAAAGGCATATCTAGTACGATTATGATAACTGGTTATATCACTAACTGGTAAACTTTAATACTCATTAATATTTTCAGTAATTAAGCATGATAATTATCCAAAAATGGATATAACACTAACCCTTTTTTTTTGGTTTTGAAATTCGCAATCCTTTCTCAAGGCCACTGAAATCATATGCAGCTCTTTCGTCAAAACGCAACTCTTTTGACCATTTGAGGCTAAATCCTGACATCCAGTTCCACCCTCAATTCATTTGTGTAAGTAAGTTTTTTGGTAATTGGTTGTAATATGAAAGTGTAAGTAAAAAAATATATTGTGTTGTCGGTATTTTGGTTAGAAATTTGAAAGTGAAAGTGGAAAAGTTGTCATAATGCTGACCGCAAAATAATATTAAAATAAATATTAATTATGAAATTTTTTTTATCCGTTATTAGACTACAAGTGGGATTTATATTATCACAAAATTAACTATAGCACCCCGCAAATGAAAAAATGATAGTGTAAAAGAAAGTGTAAAAGGGTAAAGAAAAAAGAAAATGGTTTTTTCCATTTCTCTTTTCCGGTTCCAAACAAACACCGGAAGTGGGAAATGAGTTTCCCCACTTCCGCCCCAAACCAAATACGCTTCACTAGGATCTGTTTGGTTGTCGTAATTGATGATAACTCGTAAGTCGTAATTGATAAACTATGGCTGTAAATGAGTTACATGCATATAAGTTTTACGGTGTTTGATTGGTAATGTAAAGTTGTAAGTAGGAAAATATGTTGTGTTTTACAGTGTTTGGTTATAGTAATGTGTAAGTAGTAAGTGAAAAAGTTGATCACAAAATTAACTATTTTATGATTTAAAAAATTTAAATTTACAAATAAATACTAAATATTAAAAAAATAATATTAATGTAAAAAGTAATACAACTTTGCATGACCACAAAATTAATTGCAAGTGAGTGGTAATTAGGTTGCTTAAGTCTTTTACGAATTACGGTCCAAACAAACACCTTGTTGTAATTGGGTTGTAGATCATTTACGAATTATGGCATTTTACAACCTTTTAAGTGAAACAAACAGCCCCTAAAATCAGCATGTTTATGTATGCACTACGCGGTTAATAACTTGATTAAGAGAATGTATACATTAAGCGCTTTTGTTCTTTAAGACCTAGAAGACGTTGTCCATGTCTTAACTGCCATTACCATGGTATTGTGCCATATTGAAAAACCTAGGAAGGTGAAAATATAAGGCATTGCGTTGGAACAAAATGAAGTTTTAGGCATATTTTTAAAGACCTTCCAAAATGGTCATCTTGTAAAGTTTAAGGGTAAATTTAGCCATCTCATCATCTTAATATGTGCTTCTCATTTTATTCCTTCAACCCTCAAGGGATAATTTGGATTTGAAGTTTTTCAAACAATATTTCATTATAAGTTTAGTTACAAATATATAATTTGTTGTATGTTAATCTTTAGCTTTAGCTTTTTAAATTTGTATTTACTGATTTTATGTTCTGTTTGATACAAAAATGAAGTTAGACCAAATTCTATCTTTTTTCTATATGTTGGATTATTGAAAAATCTAATAACAATAAACCTTTCTAATCTACAGTTTGTTGTGCTCCGACAACAACAACAACCCATAGAGGTACCCTAGATCTCCAAAGCACAGAAGAACAGTACCACAACCAGCACAAACAAAACAATCCAGAGAAAGAGCACAAAACACAGATTTAACGAGGTTCGGCCTTGTTGCCTACGTCCTCGGGGCAAGAAAGGGGGAGGGTTTTATTGATTTCAACAAATCAATACTTACAGCAATGGGGATCGGGAAAGTTCTGCCTCTGCTCTACTCTCCTCCACAATTGCTCTCACAAACCCTACCACAAGATCTCTCTTCAGATACAAAGGATCCCTTTAAACCCTAGAAATTCTACACAGCCCTTAAATAAGGTTCAAAAATAACCCTTTTCGAAACAGGCAGACCCGACTGTCGGTCGACCGGCCGGTCGACCGACCCTATGCACCGGTCGACCAGGCCGGTCTACTGTTCCCAACCGAGAGTTGGGTTACTTCAGTTGGTCGACCACCCGGTCGACCGATCTCATCCTGCGGTCGACCGGACCGGTCGACCGCTATGCTGTGCATGTCAGCGTGCACATCGGTCGACCAGGCCGCTGCTTCTGCCGACGGTCGACCGGGCCGGTCGACCGTTACCCTATTCTGCTGTTTTCTGTTGCTGCTGAATTCTGGATTTCCTTCTTCTCTTCGTCGACTTCTTCGATGACTTCCTCCCCCAACAATTCTCCACCTCGGTGAAGATTTACCAAATTTGAGCCGATCTCCAACGTACCCCAATCTTTCACCTGGCGAAATCGACACACGATCTCGGCGAAATCGACACACGATCTCGGCTTGCGCGCACCGGACGAAATCGACACACGATCTTGGTGAAATCGACACACGATCTCGGAATGGAATCTTTAGCTCAGCTATCCTTGGAAAACAGCGCACATGCCTTCCCTGCACTTCACCTTAGGAGAACTTCCATACATGCCGATCACCATACCGTGGCTCCTCCTTCGCAACTTCACGACCTCACGAAGACTCCTTATGAGCCAACACTGACTCTCCAACTGACTAGCTCTATCTAGTCTACCTGTCTTCCACTGACGGTCCAACCAAGTCTGCGTAGAGCACACCAAACATTATCGGCTCAACTGGATGCACACCACTCCTTATGCAAGCTCAACATCTTCTCACCGGAAGATCAACCTGTTCATCGAGATCACAACACTTCACCTCTACGTGAAGTCCAACTGGCCACAACACTTCACCTCTACGTGAAGTCTCTCCACCTCTACGTGAAGTTCCATCGGCCACAACTCTTCATCTCTACGTGAAGTTCCAAACAACTTCTCGAGAACCCAAATAGCTTCATACGGGTTGCATCACCAACTGGCTGCGCCTTTACGGCTGCTTACGTACCTTACCCAAAGGATCAAGCCAACCGTAGTTCATTGAAATGAGCTTCATCAAGCTCAAATACTGGTACATGTATCTCAGCAGTGAACCTATCAGACTGAGTCATATGAACCTCTTTCCGACCATCATGGAGAACAACGGCCTTCAACTTGAGCTTGTCGCGATCACAAGCTTGAGATTCATGCTTCTTTAACCACGAGCGTGGTTTCACCTTGGTTCCAGTAGCTGCTAACACCTCGACATCCTTAGCAATGTCTTCAACCTGTTCAGCATCACCCTTTGTTTCACGATCTCCACCCGGTGTCACATCCGATGAAGTCTTCTCTAATGCCGAATCAACTGGAGATGGTGGAGTAGCATCAACCTCCACCCACTGCGATACTTCCTTGGTCTCCGTCCTCTCCACCTGCTGATAGACGGTAGACTTCAACACTGAAGTCTTTCCAAATTTGACATTCCTGCTCATCACGATCTTCTTGTCTTTGGGGTCCCACAACCTATAGCTGTTCCTCTTGACGCCCAAATAGACAAACCTCTTTGCTCGCGGATTCACCTTGTCATTCTTGGCACTGAAGTAGGTCGGACTTTCAAACTCCCGCAGCACATCATGATCTTGAGTAGCTTCCTAGACCAAATTTCCAATGGAGCTTTACCTCCTATCGCAGTTGATCTATTCATGAGATGGCTAGCATACACAGTCGCCTCAGCCCAAAACGACTTGTCTAATCCTGTATTAGACAACAACCTCCGAACCTCCTCCAGTAAGGAACGGATTACTTCTTTAGCCAACCCATCTGTACCTGTCGTGAAGTGAGTAACAATTCCGGTGTTCTGGCTAAATCGTAGGAATTGGTACATGTCCTTTCCAACATTACCAATCCTTAATCTTTCTACCTATCTGCCTCTTCATTCTTCCTTTTCACTTCACCCATATATCTAGGGCTTCACTACTTTGTCTCATTGGATATATCCAACAATGCCTAGATACACTATCAATGAAAGAGACAAAGTACCTGTGACCTCTAAGCGATGCCGTCTTAGCAGGTCCCAAATGCACACGTGAACATAATCAAGAAAACCTTCATTGCGATGAGTACTGGTGCTGAATTTCACCTTATTTTTGTCCAGAACGCTGTGTTCACCTTCCGACTTGCAGGTTGCAGCACCTTCCGATTCCTTCTTTGTAGGAGCTTGCAAAGACTTTTCCTTTTCCTGTCCGACCTTTCTCTGCCAGACCTCCGGCCACCATCATCTGAGGAACTGGAAGTCTCCACCTGATCTGTAATCGTACTACCCTTCAAGTGGTAGAGATTGTCTCGGCGGACGCCCTTCATCACCACCATCGAGCCCTTGATCATCCTGAGATCGCAATCTCAAACAGATATCACCATGCCCGATGCTTCCAAAGCTCCAACGGAGATTAGATTTCTCTTCAACTGAGGTACATACCTCACTCCCTTCAGCTCCCTTACCATCCCATCAAACATCCTGATTCAGATTGTACCTACACCCTCCATGCTACATGGGTGATCAACGCCCATAACGACCGAACACCCCTCCAGCTTCTCAAAGCTAGAAAACCAATCCCGATTAGGGCACGCATGGTATGTTGTACCTGTATCCAAAATCTTCTCATCTTCCCATAAGTGACCCATGATGGGAGTAATGACTGAAAACGAGAAACCTGACGAGTCCGAATCTGATCCATCCGCCTGTGAACTACTCCTCTGAGTATTCGTCACCTTTGCAAGATTTGCTTCAGCCTTCGACTCCTTCTTCTTCCCTTTGAACTTCAGACAATCCACTTTCCAGTGTCCTATTTCTCTGCAGAAGGTACACTGGTTCTTCCTCAGATCCCTATAGCCCGACCTGGACTTTGATCTTCCTCTTTCTTCACTGCCCTTCCTAGATGAACTCCTGCTTCTTACCGCTAGCGCCTCTGCTGACGAGCTTGACTGAGAAGGTTGTCTCACATTTCTCCTCGTCTCATAGTTTACCAATGCAGACGACACCTCATGATAGTCCAGAGTCTGTCTACCATTTATAAAGGTTAATGTGAATGTCTCATACTCCTCCGCTAGGAGTGAGTTCAGGAGGATTACAGCCTTATCTTCCTCATCTACCTTGACATCCACGTTCACCAAATCTGTAAGAAGCTTCGTGTAGCAGTTGATATGCTCATTCACACCCCTTCTTCATCTGAAACCCATACAGCTTGCTCTTCAGCTGCAATCGCGATTCCACATTTTTGGTCAGATATTTCTTCTCAAGGGTCTCCCACAACTGCCTTGCACATGTCTCGTGTAACACGAGATATTTGATATCTTGTGTTAGACACGACCTAATCAACCCACACGCAGACCTGTTCATCTTCTCCCACTCTTCTTCAGTGTGGTTTTCCTCGTCTCTTTTCCAGAAGTAGAGTGTCCTCGAGGTTCGATGCATTCAGGGCATCCATAACCTCACACCTCCACATCCCAAAATTATTTATGCCGTTAAACTTCATCACTTCTATCCTCGGATGAGGATTCATGGTCTTAACCGATGTACTTTCTTCTGCCAATTATCTAACTGAAACCTCTATGTATGCGGAAAACCAACTGGAAATTGATCACAACTTCGATAAAAATCAGATTTTTACCTTCTTCCCAAAACCCTAGATTGAGTTTCTGTCCGGATCTACTTCACCAATGATTCCCTGAGCACTCCTTGCGTTGTTTTGAGATCGACACATGATCCCACGAACAAGACTACTGCTGATCTGAGATCGACACACGATCTCCACCAAATCAGCTCCTGATGCCCTCTGAATCGCCAGAAAAATCCCAAGCGCAACCTGGGAAGCTCTGATACCACTTGTTGTGCTCCGACACAACCCACAGAGGAACCCTAGATCTCTAAATCACAGAAGAATAGTAGCACAACTAGCACAAACAAAACAATCCAGAGAAAGAGCACAAACACAGATTTAATGAGGTTCGGCCTTGTTGCCTACGTTCTCGGGGCAAGAAAGGGGGAGGGTTTTATTGATTTCAACAAATCAATACTTACAGCAATGGGGATCGGGAAAGTTCTGCCTCTGCTCTACTCTCCTCCACAATTGCTCTCACAAACCCTACTACAAGATCTCTCTTCAGATACAAAAGGATCCCTTTAAATCCTAGAAATTCTACACAGCCCTTAAATAGGGTTCAAAAATAACCCTTTCCGAAACAGGCAGACCCGACTGTCAGTCGACCGGCCGGTCGGCCGACCCTATGCACCGGTCGACCGGGCCTGTCGACCGTTCCCAACCGAGAGTTGGGTCACTTCAGTCGGTCGACCACCCGGTCGACTGATCTCATCCTGCGGTCGACCGGACCGGTCGACCGCTACGCTGTGCATGTCAGCGTGCACATCGGTCGACCGGGCCGGTCGACCGAGCCACTGCTTCTGCTGACGGTCGACCGTTACCCTGTTCTGCTATTTTCTGTTGCTGCTGAATTCTGGATTTCCTTCTTCTCTTCGTCGACTTCCTCGACGACTTCCTCCCCCAACACAGTTAAACCTAACTCTTAGAGACAGCTAACTGCAGTTGACAAAACTTTAATAATCAAATACAAAAAGACTTTATTACTGAAACTACAGTCAAGAAAACGTAACTTCAGAGTTTATGTAACCCCCTGATCCCTGGTGTACGTATCACCGTATCAGTATGCGATACAACATATACTATTGCTTTGACCTCTGTGGTAGTCAATTTGAGCCGATTTCAGTTTCAAAAATCATTTTCTAATATTTTAAATTTTTCAGGATCTTCTGGAATTTTTCCGGATTATTTTGGAAAATCTTCGTAGTCGGTGTCGACCGATACCGATAACCTGCCTTCCGATTTTTATTCCACAAACGGAGTAGAATTTTGAGAATCGGCTTTCACCGTGTGTCTTAGAATCATATTATCTACGTTCGGGTATTTTTGGGGATTTTTCTGAATTTATCGAAAATCCGGCCAGACTGGTGTCGCCGTATCGGCGAGACACTCCGGGATTTTTAATTGGCAAACCGGATTGAGTATCGAAAAACCGTTTTCATATTACGTCTCAGGATAATATTTTCTATTTTTTGTAATTTTTGGACACCGTTCAGAGCTAGTCAATTTTGGACCCCATTATAATATGAATTAAATATTATTAAAACCATTTTTTTCCCCTATTTCTTTTCCCTTTCTCTTCTCCATTTCGCTGGAGAGTTCCCCACCGCCCTACTGTAGCCCAACCGTCCTTTCTATCTCTTTCCTATAAAACCCATTCCCTTTTTTCTCTCTCTCTCCTCAATCTCTTCCTCTCATGTTCTCTCTCTAACCCTCTCTCTCCTCTTTCTCTCTCTCTTGCTCTCTCTCTGGGTCGGCCGGTGGCCTGACCACCGCTCGCGGCTGGTGGCCGGCGTGCCACCGCCGCCCTCTCCTGGCCACGGCGCCGCTGGCGCCGTGGGCATCCCCGGCAGCCCAGGCCGCGCCCAGGCCGCGCCCAACAGGCCGCGCCAGGCTGTGCCCCCATCCAGGCGCTGCCGCGCCCTGGCCCCGCGCGACACTGGCGGCTGGGACCGCCGCCGGCGGGGCCTTCCCCGCCGCCGGCCAGTGGCCGGCCAAGGAGCGCAGCAGCAGCGCTGCTGCTGCTGCTGCTGTGGGGTAATTGGGTTCAGGTGTAACCCGAACCCAATAACCCAATATGAGGGTGGGTTTGGATATAAACCCAACCCAATAACCCGTTAGCCCGTACCCATTAATTTAAGAACGGGTTTGGGTTGTGGATCTGGACCCGACCCGTTATGAGCCAAACCCGCATCCGAAACCCAATAAAGGTAATTTTACAGAAAACCCCTGCTCTTATTTTTAATTTGCATTTCAATATTTTAATTACATATTTAACCCCATTTTATTCCTTTTCGTATTCGGGCGATATCGGGAGCATCCGGACTCCGATTTGGACGATTCTGGATCCGTTGCGATCGTCAAAGAGAGCTACCTTCCCAGGGCCAGTTTGTGAGTGTTTTTATTTTCTAAATTGTCTTTTTAGTATATTTATTGCACTTGGTTGCTTTATGTAAATAAAACATGATTACCGGTTAATCACTGTAAAACTGTAAATATCGATTCATAAATTGTCATTGATAGAGTAACAGTGTAAACATGCTCGATTAGAATAACATTTGACCGTTGACACAAATAGGGTTGTCTGATACTCCATTCGGTATGATTACCGGTACCTGCCTCACACGAAACACCAATACTACATGTACATGTACCACTAGATATTGAGATCCCACATTCCTCATTACATTGTCATTCTGATTCACCGATACTCGGTGACACTACGCTGTTACTCGACATGCATGCTAGACACCTTCACGCACTAGTATCCACATTATACGAATACTATAGTTCAATGGACATGGTATTAGATGATTACACTGACCACTGTTATAACATGTACGAGTGATACCCAGATATAGTACACGGATTATTGCTACACATGAATATTCCACTGGTTGATAGACCAATGCACGGATTACCGCCTTTTATATTATTGTTACAGTTATGTCATGTTTACACATCACTGTTACCTGTGCATGTCCTGTTTACATATCACTGATACACGTGCATGTCATGCTTACATATCACGGTTACACATGCATGTCATGTTTCCATATCCCTGTTACACATGCAATCCATGTTCCATGTTACTGTATTCATGTTATATGATTGTTTCCTGTTACTGATATGGATATTCTTGTTACTGGACATGAGAGCTGTTGATATGCGATATGTGGAATTCCACATCTATTGTTCCCGTTATATTGTTCCAGTGATATTGTTCCCGTTTCCCGTTATATTGTTCCCGTTATATTGTTCTATGCTATCAACAGAGCTCTGGTCCAGTTATCATGTTACCCGTATCATGTACTGTATTTGTTACATTGTATACTTAACATATCAGATCATAAAGCTAACTTGGGTATGGGGAGACTTGACGGTTGATTAGATCTTATCGGGTGATGTACTGGATCCATATTGTTCTCCCACTGCAGGGGATGGTAGTGCTACCTACCAATTGCTCCATGAACTCTTGTTACTTGATTATTGTTCCCCTTTTAGCGGAGGGCTCTGGTCTTAGCAGCCAGGGGTTTGATAAAGGCCGTGATCCCGGGTATGCACGGGATACACTTACCCGATAAGAACTCCTCGACCATGGGTTTCCAATTAACATAATAAAACAGTATACACAATAGTGACGTCGGGAACACTTGTTATTTGTTCACTCTCTCGTTTGGATAATGGTACCCGTAGGCCATGTCCGGATGGGTTCGACTGGAGTGCGGGCTCCAGTATGAACTGCTAGTGGTATGGGACACTGGAAGAGATTGATTAAAATATCAGGTGGTACTGATTGCTACTATTGTATAAATCACATGACATGCCTGGTACATGTATGCTATCTTGTTATTGTTCATGCTACTGTATCGATATCATGTTACCTGTATACTTGTTACTTTACCTGGCATATGTTATACTGTCTGTGATGGCATATGACGCATGTTCTGCATTGCATATATGATGCTTTCTGTAGAGCAGACATTACTACTGTATATACACCACACCGTATAGTGATTACACTGCATAGGCCCATCTGCCTGTACACGTCTATCACGTCGCCGCTAGCATGTTCACTTCTATCACGTCACCACTAGATAACATTTTATATTATATAAACTGGATACGACTATAGACCTGACCTGATGATAACCGGCTAGGTAGTGATGGTATTAAAAGATGACCTACTTTATATTTACTGCTTACATGTTTATCTATTTCTACTGCTTATTATATACTTATTATATGGTAGTACTAGTACAACATCAGGTATTACATATTATTATCGTGCTTGTATTACTATTGTATATATTACTGCCTCCTTCATTTTACCACTCACTAGGTCGCTTTCTGACGACCCTGGGTTTGCATGCCCAGGTTGGAGATCCGAGCTACCGTATTATCAGATGGTGCCTTGGAGTCACATAGGAGATTCCTCATCGAGACTCTTTATAGGTATCTTGGTGATTTATTTCTGTTATCTCATTTATCCCTGTTTTTATATCAGTTATGATCACTAATCCCTTTCTGCAGGTATTCTTGTACTTATTTCCTGCTGGAACCATTATGTCTATGGAGGTGATTTCCTGTACTGAGGCTTAACGTACGCGTGAGGTTGTTTTCACCTTGCGTATGTACGTTGCCATAACGTCCCCGTACCTGCGGGATCGGGGCGTTACAGTTTAAAAAAAAAAAACATGACGTAATGACGACTGGGGGCTCCAAAGGCATTCAGGTCGGGTATGATTGAATAACTTCTATTTTGAATTGTATAATCTTATTAATGTAGATGGTATGAGTAGTGACTGCGAAAGAAAGCACATGTGAGCTTTTTTGTACTATCTGTAGCACCCCGTTCTTCAAATACGTACTTAGATATGTACTCTGATTTTTCGATCATATTTTTCGATTTAGTTTTTGTATTTATTTTTATTTTATGATTATTTGTGTTATTGTTTTGTATTGGATCTGATCGTCGATTCGGAGTCAGCCCTAGTCTAAACCGGGGACCTGATCCTAGTGTGTTCCCTGATTTGATCTTTTTAGTAGTCAGATTTGATCGGTTTCAGTTTCAAATATTATTTTTCAATATTTTAGATTTTTTATGATTTTCTGAAATTTTCAGAATTATTCTGCAAAATCTTCAAAACTCGTGTCGATCGGTGTCGATGACCGATTCCCAGTTTTTTTAATTTTCAAACGGAGTCGAATTCTAGAAACAACTTTCACATTACTTCTTAAAATATCATTTTCTATCTAGATGTATTTTAGAAATTTTTTTGAATTTATCGAAATTCGACCGGTTTTGGTGCCGACCGGTATCGACCGAAGATTCCAGGATTTTTAATTTGAAAATCAAATTGAATTTCTTGAATCCGATTTCACCATACATCTTAAAATAGTATTTTTTATTTTGAAAATTTTTGAGAATATTTCTGAAACAGTCAAATTTTTATCCTATTTAAATAATATTATTTTCTCCTTTTTTTTCTTTTTCTTTCTTTCTTTTCTTTTTTCCCCTCTCCCATGTGTTGCCTACTGCAGCCCCCATACCTCTCCTATCCTCTGCCATTTCCTTCCCCCATCCCATCATTTTCTCCCCTTTTCTTTTCCACAAACAATCTCTCTTTCTCTCTCCTATCTTACTTTTACCCTCACTTTTCCTCTTAATCTCATCTCCTCCCTCCCTCCCTTGGCTCCACCGGCGGCCAACACCAGCGCCGCCACCGGCACCCCTCTCCGGCCATCTCCTCTACCAAGCCACCCCACATCATCTCCCTCTCCAACTCCATCTCCAACAACAACTACTATTACATTAACTTTAACAATATCATCTTCACCACCATTTACCATCATCACCTTCTTCCTTCTCTTTCACCATGGCGGCCACCACCACCGCCACCTAGGGCCGATTATCTCCTTCCTCCACCTCCGATTCTTCAATTACCACCACCATACAACTCTGCCACCATCCTCTCCAAAACCCCTCACCTTCACCACCACCACAAGCACCATCACCACCTCCAAGCTAACTTTGGCCATCTCTTCGGCCATCTCTCTAGTGACAACTCTGGCCATCTCCACCACCTCGACATCTCCTCCTCCATCTCCTTCCACTGCCCAAATCCTCCACAAAAAAATCCCTAACACCATCACCATCAACATTCACAATTCCTCCTCTCCCTCCTCCTCGGGGTGGTCGGCGGTAGGCCAAGCCACCTGGGCCCACGAGGAGCAGTGGGCCCCCTTGTGCAGGGGCTGCGTGAGCAGCAACCCTTTTCAACTCTTTTTCCTTTTTTTCCTTTCTTGTAATCTCTCTTGTTCCTCTCTATTTCCTATACTCTCTCTTGTTCCTCTCTCTCACTCCTCCCTCATAATTCCTTCTCTCTCTAAAAATATTTATATTTTTTAATATATGGATTAGTGGCATGCATGTGTATTTGATGTTCTAGAATTTTACGTCATTTTTTGGTGATTTAGGCGAGTTTCTATTCTGGGATTTCGAGTACTCGTATTCGGTATTTGGGCGAGTACTCCTTTTCAGCATTTGGCCTAATATTATACTTGTATTGGATATGCCTAGATACGCTCTCACTTCTCTCGACTTCACATAGCTAATTAATTGATAATTTATTGTTATTATAGATACGGTTGTGAAGAGTTCGAAATGTTTAACTATATTGTTCTCTTGTACATGACTGGATGATTACCTAACATATGATGTTGTACCTCTGTATTCAACTCACTTGATTCTAACATGTTAATTATCTGACACTGATATGTTTATACTTGACACCTGATCTCTGACACTTGATATCTGACACTGATACTTAACACTTGATACTTTATACCTGATACTTGACACCTGATCCCTGACACTTGATGTCTGACACTGGTACTTGACATGTTATCACTTAACACTTGATATCTGACACCTATTAATTGGCATGCTATTACTTGATACTTGACATATGCTAACACTTGATACTGACACACTTTGCCTGATGTTGTGACACCTGTCTGGATACTATTACATCTGACACCTGCATTACATTGCATATCTATGATTATCACTTTTACGGGGACTTGACATGATTATTTTACTGTTACCAGATACCTGGTACTACTGTACTCCTGAACTTCTATACATCTGAACTCCTGTATCTCTTGTACTCATGTCCTCTGCACTGTTACTCTTGTTAATAGAACGGTCATACCGGCGTCCGGCAAAGCATGCCTGGTGTCGGAGTGACGAGGATGTATCCCACGATCATGCTAGCGTCCGGCGGATTCTGAATGGAACTAAGTGCCACACGGAACAAAATGCTCGCCATACACGTGGTGGGGGCCACCTCTTAAATCTTGGGGGCCTCCTCTAGAATCCATTCCCCACACAGAGCAAAGTACCACACAGACCAAAGTGCCATGCCACACACGTGGTGCGGGCCACCTCTTGAATATGTGAGGCTACCTCTTGAATCTATCCCCAAAGAAAATAATCCTTCCTCCTGCCTGTGCCGCTTGGTGTTAGCGTGATAAGCATTCTCAGTGCATATTAACATACACATACCTGTACAATACTAACACCAGGAGCATATGTTATTTGGTATCTCATCTATTCGAATAATGGTGCCTGCATATCAGAGTTCGGATGAGTTCTACTGAAAGCGAGGGCGTGAACTGTCGGTGTTGTGGGATACCGGTGGGAAGAGACGAGAATAACAAATGACACCGATGATTATTATTGAATAACTTAAAATACAATACCTTTATATTCTCCAGTTATAGTGATAAATCATTTAATCAGGTGTTATGCTCTGAGTTGACATCCTACTTTATGACATATGATTTCTGTGACACAATGATTACTCCAGACACACCTAGTTCTATTACTTTGAGGGCAACTCAAGTTGTATGAACTCAGATGATGATGACATGAGATATGTGGTACATAAATGCGGATTTTCTTGTTTGAATTATCCCCTTGACGTATCAATCTCGTGAATCCATAATCTGAGCTTGTACAATTTATTTTGTTCATACTTGTATTTATCACATGTTTAATATATTTATCGCATGTTTATTTGTACTTAAGCTCTTAACACCATTTCTATTCATGTTTTCCGATTCAGATTTATTGATTTACATGTATTTACTTGATTTTAGATTTACTTTCATTTCTCTAATTTTTATTTATGTTAGTGGTCATTGCCTGTACCTGTATGCCTGAATCACATCACTTGATCATGTACACGTTGACTGCCTGAGCACGCCAACTGATTTTATCTTACGTACTCGCTGGTTGCTTTCTGACAACCCTGGATCCTCATGTCTAGATCCTAGAGTCTGGAATGTGGTGGCCTTGCTGTAACTAATCAGAGTGCGCAGCGGAAGCTGAATTAGCAATTGCTTGTCCTGACCCTTTTTCTTTCAGCCTCCCCTTGATCGGCTTGTGAGATTTTCATATTGCTACTCGTGAGTACTTTTTCGTCTTTTATATTGCACATCTTGCTTTTGCGCTTCTTGGTGATTTTATATTCTTGAGATATTGTATCATGCTCTGTGATAACTGTGTACTTGTGTTATTATTGCTATAATGTATATTACCATTGTACTTTCATACTCTGATTCTTGCATGTGCTGATGGCGTACATATGTGAGGATTTTTTCGCCCTGCGTATATACGTCACAGTAACGTCTCTGTAACCGCGGGATCAGGGCGTTACAGGGTGGTATCAGAGCCTAGGCTCTCATATCTTCAGTACAACCAGTCGGCAAATTAATGGTAAAAAAATTTACAACTAGAACGCATCAGTCGTGGTTATACAATCCAACTACGAGTACAATGTTATCTATTTCTTCTTGATCGTTCTTCCTTTAATTTTTGAATCTCTTCCATCCTTTTCATTTTTAGTCCCCGTCATCCTTATACCAACTTAAGATATGGATACTGGTAGAATAGCGGCAAGATAGATGTGGTTCACTTTTATTCTGTTTTGGCATTCTTTGACTCTGGTACATCACATTGTTTATATTGGATAGTTTTTCGGCCTCGCATTTTATTCTTGTATGTATAGACGCATCACAGGGAATCAATATAGAGAGTGGAGTAGTCATCACTTATATAATCAGATAGACTGTACCCCGATCCTTGATGAACATATCACAATATCAGTACTCGATACGATGTACAAAGTTGATTTGACCTTCCTGATAGTCAGATTGATTTGATTTCAGTTTCAGATATTATTTTTTAATATTTTAGATTTTTTTAAATTTTCTTAAATTTTTTGGATTATTTTGAATAATCTCTGAAATCGGTAGTCGATCGATACCGATAATCGGCTCTACGATTTTTAATTCACAAATGGAGTTGAATTTTGGAATCTGCTTTCACCTTTTGTCTTAAAATCATATTATCAATGTTAGGATATTTTTGGAAATTTTTCTAAATTTATCAAAAAAATGGGCCAAGCCGGTGTCGACAAGTGTCGGCGATACATTACAAGATTTTTTAACTTGCAAACTGGATAGAATTTCTTGAATCTGATTTTATATCATTTCTCAGTATAATACTCTCTATTTTATAGAATTTTTGAAAACCGTTCAGAACTAGTCAATTTTTGACCAAATAAAATATTATTTAAATAATACTAAATAATTATTTCTATTCTTTCTTCTTCTCCAAAATCATTTCTTTCTTCCCCTGAACGCCTCTTTTCTTCCACCGCCTTATTAACTGACTTTTCCCCCTCTTAAAAATCTCTCCCCCACTTCTCCCTCTTTCTTCATTCCTTATTCTCTCCCTCAGTTTAACACTCCATCTATTTCTCACATCCTCTCTCTCTCCCCCCCTCTCTCCCCCCTCTCTCTCCTCTCCCTCTCTCTGCTCACGAGGCCAACAGGGCCATGCCATGCCCCCACGCACGACGGCGCCCGCAGCCCTAGGCCGCCGCGTTTAGCCTGGACCGCGCCACCCCCTTCCCTATCCTTTTCCTCCCCTTCTTCTTCTTTTCTTTTTCTTCTCCTTCTTCTTCTTCTTATTTTTCTTCTTCTTCTTCTTCTCTCTCCCCCCTCTCTAGGCGTCGCCGCTGGCGGGGCGGAGTCGCCGTCGGCGGGGCGACGCCGGCGTGGCTGGCGGCCCTTCTCTTGTTCACTCAGCCAGCCCCTGCCCCTTCTCTCGTTCTCTTTCTCCCTCTCTCTCTAGTTAGGTTTAAACCCAATAATCCTCATATTAACCAATTAACCCATAATCACTCAAACCCAATAACCAAAACCCATTAGACCCAATGCCCATTACACTTAAGTTATGAGTTTGGGTATTGGAGCCAAACCCAACCCGTTTGCCACCTATACTCGCATCCAAATTAAATAAAGGTAAAACTATAGAAAACCCCCTGATAATTTATAATATTTGCATATGAGATATTTTTATTACATATTTAACCTATTTTTATTACTTTTAGTATTCGGGCAATATCTGGAGTATCCGAGTCCGACCTAGACGATTCTGGTATCGTTGCGATTATGGGACAAAGAGCTACGTCCTTGTAATAACTAAGTGAGTGTTTTTTCTTTTATAATTTATATTTTATCATGTTTAGTAAAATTGATCGATTGCCTTATTTAATAAAGCGTGATTATCGGTATATCATTATGACTATTATTTAATAAATACAATAATTGATAAATCATTGTAGGTAGTATATGCATGATAGTTAATTGGATATAATTGTTAATAACACTTTTATTTTGTTTCTTGATTTACAATAAAATACATTTAGGTTAGTTATATATGGTAAGAAGTGATTATTGAATTATTAATAAAGATATTCTTGTTGGCCCAAAAGGTTACACTCTCTATTTGTTTAAGTTTTGATTATAACAAAACACATAGAAGCTATTTGGTACTATAAGTTGTTTAGTATGAGTTTCAGGTTTGTACTAGTCATGATGGTCTTTTAAGGATTATAATGCTAAAGGCAAATGGCACAAGAGGACGTTTTTATAGGAGAGAAGGCTCTAGCTTGGTGTAACGCAACTCAGAGACTTCTTTTCTCAGTTTTTATAATTTTTAGTTTGTTAAAGGATAGTGTATAGTATTGAAGCTCAATATTCCCCACACACAAGATTTTGCACATGATTTTTCTAAGATATTTCTCCTATATATAAAATATTTTTAAACATATTCTAATACTTACAAACTCTATTTTATATAGTATACCAAATCTTGATCAAAATTAATTTGAAAATTATTAAGTTCTTCAAAACCATCTGTTTTGGCCTGTTGCGGTCGACCGGACGATCGACCGGCTCTGTTCAGGTCAGAACAGTGGATCATGTTTGGATCGAGTCAACTTGGAGACGGAGTTCTACAAGAAGACATCGATTTGTTTATTTAAGATTATGTTTAGATCTCGTGTAAAGATTAGATAGTGTTGATATGCTCAAGTTCACATTACACACACTTATTTAAAGTTTCATATTTTGGTTTTCGGTTTAACCGGTTTCGGTTTTTCATATATATGATTTTCATGAATAGATAGAATCAAACAAGTTTACTTAGTTTAATGTATATTAGATTTGATCTATATACATCTATGCTTCATCTATTTAGAAAAACTTATTTTGATAGTTTACTTCATGAGTTTGGAGTTTTGTATTTAAACAAAACTTATTTTTAGATTTAGTGTCAAAAACATGATATAATATCTTTCATGTATATTGAATTCTATCCATATACAATATGCTTCAAAGTTAGTTCAATATCATATTTTTGTATTTACATGTGTTTTGAAAAAATCGGATTTCCATTTTAAAAATTCAAGTTTTGAAAAATACGATTTTGGTTTAAGGCAATTTTCTATCTCACAAAAATGGTTCAAATTGTTTGAAATATGTGTTGAACTTTTATCACACATATTTGTATTTTAAAGATCTAATAAGAACTGATTTTTGTGAAATTTATGTATATTTTATGGGATTTTTTAGAAGGCAAAAACTCAAGTTTTTAATCCCTAAAATTCTGGATTGGCTGTCTGCCAGTCAACCAGACCGGCCGACCGAGGCAGAAGTCGGTCGACCGGATCGATCGACCTACGTGCACAGAACGTGCACGCAGCCTTAGGCTGGAGGCGGTCGACCGGGTCGGTCGACCGATAGAGAGCTTCTGCTCTCTGGAATGGCCCTGGTCGACCGCCCGGTCGATCGACAGAGAGCTCTGCTCTCTGTATCCAACTCCGGTCGACCGAGCGGTCGACCATCCAGAGAGCCGTTGCTCTCTGGATCCAGGCCCGGTCGACCGGGCGATCGACCGGTGGGCTCAACGGTCATAAATTTGACCGTTGGCCGGTCGACCGCCCAGTCGACCGGAAGGGCAATTTTGCCCTTTGCCTGCTGCCAACGGGCAGATTGTTATGGGGCTATAAATTCCTCATATTTGAGCTGGTTTTCAACAAGTTTTTAGAGAGTAAAATTTTCAATCTTTACAAGTGTTTAACAACAAGTTTTCAAAAGAGTTTTGGGTTTAAAAGATCAATCTTTATTTGTTTTAAAGTGTTGGAAATTTCAAAGAAAATAGAGTCTTTTGGGAATTGGTTTTTGATCTAAATTTCTATATCTATTTGGAGATTTTCCCAGTGATTTTCTTTGTTCAAAATACTTTATTTTCTCACATTTGAGCTTAGCTATCTATCATATCTATTAGGATCTATTTTGTGGGAAAATTGGTTTATGGTTATGGAAACCACCAAATGTTGTAAACCTTTCATACTTTGTGATATCCCTCTAGTGAGAGGTGATTGTGTTGATATCCCTCTAGTGAGAGGTAATTGTGAAAGTGGTGTTTGTATCCCTCTAAGTGTAGAGGTGATTGTGATTGTGTGGCTAAGTGCCTTATCCCTCAAGTGTGAGGTTGATAGTTGTTTGGCTTAGTGTCTTGCCTTTAAGTGTAGAGGTTATATTATTGAGAGAGGAGTTGTGTACTTTCAAATCGTATTTGCCCAAAATTCTTAGTGGAGGTTCCCTGTGTGGGAAATCCTGTGTGGACGAGTTAGTGGAAATCCTTCTGTGTAAAGGCGGGGACGTAGAGCTAGGTGCTCGAACCTCGAAACATATTCTTGTGCTTGCGTTTGATCCACTTTCTCTAACTCTCTCTTTTATTTACCTTACATTGATTCATATTGTCTATCATTCATATATGCTTTGTTTGTTTGTGTGCCTCCCTTGTGCTCAACCAAGAGAGTTTCATATAGCACCTCAACTCTTATTCAGAAGAAACAAGAGGAGTTAGTCCAGAACCCTTCACCCAGAATTCGGCTACACTCTTTGGTTACACTAAGTGTGTTGCATTAAGTTTTTAAATTTCACATTATTTGTCATAGATTAGCCTTACACCTATTCATCCCCCTCTAGGTGTACTTTCAATTGGTATCAGAGCCTACGCTTCTGATATTAGGTTTAACCACCTAGGAATGAGATCTTGGTTGCTAATCTATATTTGCATTTGCACACATATAGTTTGCACTCATGGAGAGCCCTCCCATATTTGATATCTCAAAAATTGATATATGGAAGGTCATGATGAGTTGACATTTAAAAGCCATAGGTTTTAAAGTTTACCTTGCTATTACCAAGAAATCTTACCTTAGTAATAACAAGCATATAGAGGCCAATGCACTAGCCCTAGATGCTCTTAGAAAATCACTTAGCAAAGAATATTTAAATATGATTTCTCATTGTGATTCCGCCTTTGCAGTGTGGAACATCTTGACCTCTCCAAAGCTTCAATTGCCAATTCAAGTGGAGAAGGAATCTAGTGGAGAAGAGTTCGACCAACGTTGCTCCATGGTCCAAGGGAATGACTCCCTTGAGGTGCATTCGGATACGCAACTAGATAGTGCTAGTTCTTCTTGTGATGAATATATTGATGTCGATGCATTAAATGAAGAACTTTCTATTGTTTGTGAAAAATTGTTAGAAAAATATAAAGCTTTGAAAAAAAAATTTGAACTTAATAAAGAAAATGAGGATTTGGTTTCAAAACTTGATTTGACTTTGCAAGAGAAGGTTGAGATTTCAAACGAACGTGACTCATTGAAATCCCAACTTGACCTTCCCCTAAAAGAAAATGAAATCTTGAAAAGTAAAAATGATTGTGAAAATGTTTTGAAGAAAATAAGACTTTAACTTCAAAACTTGATTTTGTTTATAACTCTTTGAAAAACAAAATTACTTCTTTTTCAAAAGAACTAGATTGGTTTCTAAGAAAAGTACTACTTTGCAAAATGATATTGATTCACATGTTTGCCATGCTTCACCACCTAGTGTATCTATTGCATGCACCTCTTCTTCACTTATTGAAAATGATATTTGTAATTTAAAGAAGAGTGTTGATTGTTTGGGCTCCACTTTGAGCCAAGTGTTGTAAACCTTCCATACTTTGTGATATCCCTCTAGTGAGAGGTGATTATGGAAGTGATGTTTGTATCCTTCTAAGTGTAGAGGTGGCTGTGATTGTGTGGCTAAGTGGCTTATCCCTCAAGTGTGAGGTTGATAGTTGTTTGGCTTAGTGCCTTGCCTCTAGGTGTAGAGGTTGTATTGTTGAGAGAGGATTGTGTACTCCTAAATTGTAATTGCCCAAAATCCTCAATGGAGGTTCCCTGTATGGGAAGTCCTGTGTAGATGAGTTAGTGAAAATCCTTCTGTGTAAAAGCGGGGACGTAGAGCTGGGTGCTCGAACCTCGAAATATATCCTTGTGTTTACATTTGATCCACTTTCTCTAACTCTCTCTTATTTACCTTGCATTGATTCATATTGTCATATCATTCATATATGCTTGGTTTGTTTGTGTGCCTCGCTTGTGTTCAACCAAGAGAGCTCCATATAGCATCTCAACTCTTATTCAGAGGAATCAAGAGGAGTTAGTTCAGAGCCATTCACCGAGAATTCGGCTACACTCTTTGGTTACACTAAGTGTGTTGCATTAAGTTTTTAAATTCCGCATTATTTGTTATAGATTAGCCTTAAACCTATTCACCCCCCCTCTAGGTGTACTTTCACTTACTTTACGACATATGATTTATGTGACAAACGATTACTCCAGACACACTCTAGTTCTGTTACTTTGAGGGCAACTCAAGTTGTATGAACTCAGATGATGGTGACGTGAGATATGTGGTATATAGATGAGGGTTTTCTTATTTTGATTATCCCCTTGACATATCAATCTCATGAATCCATAATCTGAGCTTATACAACTTGTTTTGTCCATACTTGTATTTATCGCATGTTTAGTATATTTATCGCATGTTTATTTGTACTTAAGCTCTTGACACCGTTTCTATTTATGTTTTCCAATTCAGATTTATTGATATACATATATTTACTTGATTTCGGATTTACTATCATTCCTCTTATTTTCATTTATGTTAGTGGTCATTGCCACCTGTATGTCTGAATCACATCACTTGATCATGTACACGTTGACTGCCTGAGCACGCCAACTGGTTTTATCTTATGTACTCGCTGAGTTGCTTTCTGACAACCCTAGATCCTCATATCTAGATCCTAGAGTCTGGACCGTGATGGCCTTATTGTAGCTGGTCAGAGTGCGCAGCAGAAACGTGAATTAGCAGTTGCTTGTCCGGACCCTCTTTCTTACAGCCTCCCCTTGATCGGCTCTCGAGATTCTCATCTTACTACCCGTGAGTACTTTCCCGTCTTTTATATTGTACATCCTGTTTTTGCGCTTCTTGGTGATCTTATATTCTTGAGATATTGTATCATGCTCTGTGATAACTGTGCATTTGTGTTATTATTACTGTAATGTATATTACCACTGTGATTTCGTACCATGATTCTTACCTGCACTGATACTTAGCGTATATATGTGAGGATATTTCCGTCCTACATATATACCTCGCAGTAACGTCTCCATAACCGCGGGATTACGGTGTTCCACTACCAAAAAAGGAAAATAATCAAAACACACCCTAGCCGTTTCACTTCCATTTTATTTAGTTGGGGGCACACAACTGAGTATCTCAAATATAAAAGAATTCTAAAAAATTAAAATAAAATAACAGTCTTTAATATGCAAAATACTTAGACAACCAAATAAAAATTTACCTTACATTTTTATCCTTTTTTGCAAAATAGACTCTATTCACATATATATATATATATTTTTTGCACAAAACTAAATTAGACGTCTATGCAATTTCACATTTACAAGCACAATTTTTTTTTCTTAAGGCCATTTTGGTAAATTTCACCACAAAACCCTAGGAATTCTCCAGTATAAAATCCCTGAGGGCCGCCTTCTCCCAACCCTTGTGGATTGAGCTTTTCTAAGATGTCGAAGCGAGGTAACCTCTCCCTGTCTCTCTCATGATCTGCGAATAAATTCGGGTTTACGCTTCGATTAATTGATCACAATGATGATTTGTTTGCGTATCATTCCTCGATTCAAATAGGCTAAAACAAAGCTTTCTTCTTTTGGATCTTGTGTTTTTAGCTTGTTTATTTGCTTAATCAAGTTTCATCTCCTGAAGTCGCTGTTGGGGTTATCATTCCCTTAGGGCGTTCACTGTTGCTTTGTCTTGCCACAAAGATTCATGAATCAGTACACTAAATTTTTTGCCCCGATCTTTAAAAGCTCCAATTCGATCATATTAACTGTGCAGCTAAAGCAGTAAGGATTTGACCCAAATTAGGATTTTGTTTGGTTCAATTATTTTTGTATTCATGTGTAAACTAACGCAGTAGAAGACAATGGATCGTTCTGTTTTTATCAATTGATTGTGAATGCTCTACAATGCTGTTGAAATTAAATTTGAAGGAGACTAGAACATCAAGGATGCTAAAGTATTTCAAGCTAGAATAAGAACCGTGGTTACCGAGGATAAAATGTTCAAAATTTAATTACCCAGTGAAAGTCACATTGATTTTCATTCATAAAACGAATCTGAGTGTTTCTAAC
Organism: Agave tequilana; assembly: GCA_038442645.1. NCBI lineage: Eukaryota > Viridiplantae > Streptophyta > Magnoliopsida > Asparagales > Asparagaceae > Agave > Agave tequilana. The sequence goes on along the minus strand of JAVJIF010008902.1, from coordinate 189,909 downwards.
ACCAGCTGTTAGTGATGTACAAGAGTAAAAGTTTTGAGCCCTGGAGCGGTATTAGGCATTTACTGAGTTGATGGGTTTTGTGCTCATTTCATTCTTCATTTCCTTCTTTGGCACTTAGTGAAGTTCATAAAGAATGCACTCTGCATTGTATAGCTTAGCATTCCTTTTTTAGATCTATGTGTGCCCTTCGGAGGATCTATGTGCATTCTTTCCGGACAATCAGATATCAAGAAGCTTGTGGATTATATTATGAGTAGAAAATCTTGCAAAAATGAGGTGATTTACTCAATTTTCCACATGCAGAATGATAAAACTAGATAAGTTTTATCTTATTAATTATCATTTTATATTCAGAGTAGAAGAGTCATTTTGACATTTTCTTAAAGATATGTTCACTTGCTATATCAATTTCTCAAAGCATTAAACATGGAAAGCTTTACTCTATTCTAGTACAACACGCAATTGATTAGTTTCTTTTCTTCTTCATACAATGCTACTGCATATTTTCTGATATGTTAATAGTATGCACAATTTGTTCGTCATGCCTTCTTTCTGAGCAGTGTTTTTGCATGTCCTTTATTCTTTGTTTCATTTCAGAATGCATGGATTCTTATTAGAGTTTGAATGTTTTCTCGAGGAATAAAAAATGTATATTAATTTGAAAAATTTTGTAGGGCGTGGTGGTTCTGCGGGAAACAAGTTCCGCATGTCACTTGGTTTACCAGTGGCAGCAACCGTGAACTGTGCTGACAACACTGGGGCTAAGAACCTGTACATCATCTCAGTTAAGGGGATCAAGGGCCGCCTCAACCGCCTTCCCTCAGCATGTGTTGGTGACATGGTGATGGCCACTGTCAAGAAGGGGAAGCCTGATCTCAGGAAGAAGGTCATGCCTGCTGTCATCGTGAGGCAGCGCAAGCCATGGCGCCGAAAGGATGGTGTTTACATGTATTTTGAAGGTATCACACTTCTTCATTTATGTCTGCTAAAATTCTATCTTTTTGTTTGCAGTTGCTTGCGGGAAGGTGACTACACTACTTGCATGTTTTTCGTAGACAACCTTGCACAAGATGTTTGTTTTTGAATCAACTCTTGTTCAAATGTCATTGTTTTAATTATATGAACTTCTCTTTATATCTTCTCATTCTTTTATAAAAAGAATTGTAAAGCCTTTTTTCTTTGCGTGTGTCCTATCCCTTTCTTTTCTTCTGTTGTATGGTGATTGTTTTCATTAATGTGCTTTCTCTATGAAATTTTGATTGGATTTTTATTAAATATTTCTTATATGAAACTGTTAACATGAGTTCTATACAGGTAAGAAGTTGACACAGTCTTGGTTCACTTGGTTTTCCTGACAATTTGAAATCCAACCATCATTCTGCTGCAATCCTCATTATGCTATTCAATTATGAAATTATTTATAACTTCAAATTTGTGAAGTTGCACCATGTTTCTTTAATTTTTTTTATACACAAGCTGGTTTTTAAATTTTTTTTTGTTCTAAAATAACCAAACAAGCAAGTTGTTTAACTTCCATGTTATAACAAGTGTTGCAACAAGTTCAACCATTTTTCTCAGCACGGATGAAGTTTTTTACTACTTTTTAAAGCATCTGCATGTGTCTGAGATAGATGCAATACAATAGCCTATCATGTGATGAAGTTAAAAATGAATTGGTGCTTGATTGGTGTTGACATAGAAATGGAAATTCTCTGTTTTCTTTCCAAAACCGTTTAAATAGATGTCCAAAGTTTTGCCAATACTTCCTTTTTGTTATTGAATTGGCAGTTTAATTTCAGCTCAACTTGTGGACTGTTGCATGTAAATAAAAGTAATGGCTTAAGTTGGAGTCTTTAGTGTCCAATTAACTCTTTATCGGTTACTGTTAAATTTACTCCTCCTATGATGTTATTAGGAAATGCTCTTTAAGTTTTATCCAAACTGGTGAACTTTCACTTAACCTTTTGTCAGTTCTTTTTCATATATGTGATGACTTGGTTCTAGGATAATGGCCTGTGATACACGATGCAGTTATATAACCACACTATTTTTTATTCGAGTTCTAACTTATGTGGCCATTTGAATGAGCCGCCACAGCACCAGCAACAAGAACTATTTTTTGTTGATTATAATTTAGTCCTTACATGAGTTGCTACTAAATGAAGTAAAAAAATGCAACTGTCAAAGGTCATGTTTAGCAACCTTATCGAGTTATTTTTGAAGTGATGATTATTTAACCTACGGATGAACAAGCTTTGTGGCTTTCTTAGTGAAGTTTGTTTATTGCTGCAGAAAATTGTTATTTACTTGAGAATATTTTGTTTTTTGTTTTACAAAAATGAGTTATCATTGGGAGCTAGCTTCTTATATTTACTAGTGTAGTGTATAACTATTGCATTTGTCATATTTCCTAGGGTGGTTTATAGCTATTGCAGGGGATACTGATGCTACCCATACCTTCACTTGTTCTGCTGCTGTCACCATTGTTTTAAGTTGCTTTTTTACATATTGAGTGGTCAACATTGGCCATTTGTTGTAATAAGCATACATTTATTTTGCCAGCATTAAAGAGCATGATGCTTCTACAGTTGCGTCACGTTACCTGTCTCTAGGTAAATAATCTTAAACTAAGATTCTTCCTTCATTTTAAAGGAAGGACCTTACCAGGCATCTTTTCTGGTTTAGCACAAATGCATTCCCATAGCAGTTTTCCTTATATTGAATTACTTTTATATTCATTCCAAAGTGAAAATTATGTAATTAGTTCTCAACTCTTCTTCAAATTTTGTTTCAAATGAAGGGATTCGTTTTCATTATATTTATGTATTGCAATTGTGGATAAAGTTCAGTCTATTCGTTTCTTAATTCTTTCTAGTGTACCTGTGTTTTTATGTGCGTCGAGTACCAAGCAATGCGGGTCTCTTGGATGTTATGCTTCAGTTTCACTCTCATTCTGATTGCTTCTGCTGTTTCATTTATTTGTAGCAAGTTGTTCTTTGATAAATTTACTGTTATACTTGGTTGATTTTCTTTCATTTATTGGACACATGATGTACTCATAATCTAGTGGGAGCCTTCAAGTCCCTAACCGGCTAATTTTCCCAATTCTGCAGATAATGCTGGAGTTATTGTGAATCCAAAGGGAGAAATGAAAGGTGAGGCAAATGCATTATGACATTCTGAATATACTATTGGATAAACTGAAATGTAATTTTAATTCTAAAATGTGATCTTCTTCATCTGCATGCATGGTAGTAGAGAACAAATTAGGCAATTTCATTAGTATTTAGTTTGATGACAGTTTCTCTAGTCGGGCCGCATGGAATATACATGCTATGGTCTTACCTTGAACATGATATGATAAATTCATTCTCTTGCAAAATTGATAATCATGGATTGCTAGGGCGTTTGTTGTTTACCAATTGGTGATACAGCAATCAGAATATGACCAATTCCTGCTATTGACAATTCATGCAAAAGTTGTGAGGCTGGTGTTTTGCTAACCATTTTTTGTTTCCTACGGATGTCCAACTTTTCAAGGATGCCTTGTATGAGCTCCTATCTACTTTGACGCATACTGCATATTTAGATAATTGTAGAGATCCATGTTGACTAAACAAAGAAGGTTTTTTTTTTCCTCTTCTTGTACACCCGAAATGGATTCCCTAGTATCTGAATTGTTAATTAGTTTATTTCTACTGGATTAAATATCTGTCATATAAATTAGAATTGTTTATATAGCTTATTATTCATGAATGTGGCAGCTATTTGTGTGCTCCTGAAAAACATTGCTCTAGGAGGTCAGAGATTGTTGTTCTACTATGCAAATGCTATTTTCTATTGTTTGTGGTGCCAATGGCTGTGAAGTCTGGCAAGTTTTCTTGCCTGTTTTAGCTTCTTTCTCTTGCATCTAAAATCTAATTAAATGAAATTAGGTAGTGCCATTTGCCATTAATGATAATAGTGACTTGCAAGCTTTTCTGGTTACTTCCTATTGGTGGTCAAGCTCGTTTTTCATTTTGACTAAAATCTAATTAAATGAAATTAGGTAGTGCCATTTTCCATTAATGATAATAGTGACTTGCAAGCTTTTCTGATTACTTCCTATTGGCAGTCAAGCTCGTCTTTCATTTTAGACCCAGACATTTTCTAGACTAGTTTATGTCTCTTCTCGAGTATGTGTGGGGTTCTTACCATCAAGTGGTTTCTGAAACATTGTAATCATATCTGACCAAAATAATTGACTATTTTAGTTTCATCTGCGATCAAATTTTATTACTTGGTTTAGTTTATCTAAAAACTGTTAACCCCCTTTTGGTTTATAATTAACCTTAAAATTTGATTTCTTTTGTGTTGTTTGGTTGCAGGTTCTGCCATTACTGGGCCCATTGGAAAGGAATGTGCCGATCTGTGGCCAAGGATTGCTAGTGCAGCCAATGCAATTGTGTAACTTTTGGGTGAAGCGGTCGAAATTTTGAGCGCCCTATATTTGAGAACAGCTATTTATGTCATTCTGCCTTTGGAGTAATGTGTTGTTTGTGTGTCATAAACCCTTCGTGGTAGTCTCTAATTCTAGTCTATCTTCTGTGCTGAAGACTTAATTTTCACTATAGATTATCAGTTTTTGGATTTATTTCTTATGAGCTTGCTTATTAAATAATCATTTGCATTATAGTATGCTATTTCTGTTTATTATTGTTGGGAGTGGTGGTTAAATGGAGTCATCATATGGCATTTGGTATTGAATAGCTTTCAACAATTAGGATGACTTGTCTCCAAAGCGAAGCAAAGGCTCTGTTACAACACTTTGTTTCTGATTATTTTGTGCCGCTTACCTTTGGTTCAAAGGGAAAGAATCTTGATTCTTGACAACCTTAAGTCGAAAGTTGAGAACCTTGAGAAAGAGAGGAGCTTTTCCCCTTCTTGTTGAGGTTTATGTACTGTTTCCTGACAATTTTGTCTTAAATTTTTATTACATGAAGTGTTTAAAGCATAAATGTAAAACTAGTTACAACTTAAATAAATAAAATTGAGAAAGAAACTGATTTGCCAGAGAGTAGTCTGATAAATAACTGCTCTGAAAGATTGACTATCGCTCGAAATGGTTGCCCATGGAGGTAAGAAAAAGAAAAGAAATGGAAGTAAGAAAAAGAACGGAGAGAGAATGAAGAGAAGAGGATAAGACATGCCTTTCAGCTGTTGTGTTGTTGTTTTGTTTTCTGTCACTGTATTTATAGGCTGCTGGGTTAGCCAATTAGAGGGAAATTAGCCACTTTTACTTACTGTTAGTCGGTCCGTTAGAGGTTAATTAGGATATTAAGCCACGTTTGATTAGTCTGTCATGAATCAGTCAACCACGTTTTAAGTAAGTTTGAAACAGTCAGAGAGTCAAAACATAAAATAAAATGAAAAATAAAATTGCTTGGGCTCACGCGCACACGTCTGTGGTTAACCTGACCCAAAATTGATAACATAAATCAAGTTGGGTGAGAAAGGAATGATATATAAACCTCTCTTTCTCATCTTTTATCCCATGTGGGACTAAGCATATACGCTAAAATGAACATTAGTAGGAAAACTCAAACATTCCCATGGGTTGTGTTCACTCAAACCCAACAGTCCCCCCAAAAAACTTAAATTTCAGGAAAGACAAAATAAACAAAATATAAAACATAATGAATGTTGGGCAATCTCATACTGTAAATACGGGATAGGTAACTTGTGAGTTTAAGTTTACCCTTAGTGAATTCATCGCAACCTGAGAGACATAATGGATTGAGCTTTGAGTAGGGCCTCTTTATCCGATATTGATAAAGACACACACACACACACAGAGAGAGAGAGAGAGACACACAAAGAGAGTAAGTGCTCATCTATTGAGCTAGCGGGTTGAGTGTTAATGGTCATGCTCATAGTAATCGACTCATGAGAATTTTTAGGGTTCAGTGTTTCCTCTCCGACGACGGTTGTCACAGTTTCTCTCACGTAGGTAAGTCCTCCAAAAGTACTATAACTGAATATTATACCCACCACAATTAGTGCGTTGGACTTATTAAGAGTTTAACTCAACCTAACAAGTTATATCATAAGAGTATCATCATCATAGAGGAGGGGTAGTAGCTACATAATCTACAAATATGATATAAACATATCCGGGTGGATGCTCTATACCATTATCACAAGTGCAGTTTGTTTCTACCACATTGAACCTCTTTCTTGGAAACAACTCGTCAATCAAGAAGGTTGGGTTCCTACTGTCAGTAATATCATCTATGAGTTTAACCCCATCTCTCTCGATGTATTTAGGTCCACACTCTTAGAAAGACCCTTTGTCAATGAGTCAACGACATTCTTTTCTGACTTTACAAAATTCAGACTTACAATTTTGTCCATTAGGCGTTGAGTAGATTTAAGTCTGATTTGAATGTCTGTTTAATTTCTTATTAACATTAACCTGCTTCAGTAACTCAATGGTGGATTTAAAATCAGTGTAATAGAGATAGGAAGTACTGGTCTATGCACGATAGAAAGTCCAGATATTAGATCCTTTAATCATTCAGCTTCTGAGCAAGTAGTACACAGAGTAATAAGCTCAGCCTCTATCGTACTCTCGATCACTATTTGCTTGCAAGATTTCTAAGATACAGCTACACGACCAAACATTAATACAAATCATATAGTAAACTTCACACTGTAGGAATCAGTGACCCAGTTAACGTCACTATATCCTTCTATAGCATCAGGATATCTAGTGTAAGTCAAACAATAATCAATAGTCCCTTCTCAAATATCTAAATACTCTCTAAAGCAGATCGATGTTCTCTGTTAGGGTTACTAGTGTATCTACTTAGTCTACAAATGACATAAGCTATATCGGGCTAATCTTGTTGGATACATACAGAAGAGAACCTATGAGTTGAAAATATTTCAGTAGAGAGATTGGTTCATCCGTGTTTTTTCTAATACAATTAAAGAGTCATAGGGTGTAAAAATAGGTTTACATTTGAAGAAATCAAATTTATATAGTATTTCTCAATGCTGTGGGAGGTCTATGTATATTTTCATTCTCAGAATCATATCTGAAGGTCCCATATCTTTCATGTCAAATTTTGGTATAAATAATCCTTGACCTTTATAATCGCCTACAGTAAAGTTCTAAAGATAAGTTTGTCCTCTACATAGAGACAAAAGATGATGTAGTAATTATCTATTACTTTTGAATAGATGTACTTATATGTTCATTGACAGTGAATCCGTAATGTGTAATGACTTTGTTGAATTTCTGATATTATTATTTTGGTGCTTGTTTTAGCTCATATAAATCTTCACCAATTTGCAGACTTTCTTTTCCTGTCCCTTGGCTATGATATCTTCTGGTTGGTTCATATAAATCTCTTACTTGAGATCGTTATTCAGAAAAGTTGTCTTAACATTCATTTAGTGTATTATCATTTTATGGATAAATACTAATGCCAAAAAAACTCTAATTGTAGATATCCTGGTGACAGGAAAGTAGGTGTCGAAGAAGTCAATACTCTTTTGTTGGGTATAACCCTTGACAACTAATTTAGGTTTGTACAGCTAATCTAGGTTTGTACTTGTCAAAAGTGCCATTGAGTTTGAGTTTTTTCTTGAAGATTTATTTGCATCCTACAAGTTTACATCCTGGAGGTATACCAGTGTTAGAATTGACAAGAGGTAGAGATGTTACTAACCTAAATGTGTTAGGATCTTATTCCATCATGTTAACCTTGTGCTTAAATTTTCTCCATTCTATTTTGTAGCAGGTCTAAACGGTTCCTTCTTTCGGTGGAAGCACTGAGGGGCTATGTGGTTGGTTCTTCTGCAGACGTAGCAGAGCTTTCCATGAAACTTATAGTTAGAAATTTTGTTTTGAAGGAGGATGAATGAGAATGATGGGTTTTCTTGAATTTCTTACCCTTGGGATTCAGGTTTTTTTCCGCTTAGGCTTATCTTCTACCAAGTTCATTTTGGCCTTCATTTCAGACTTGATCTTGGAGTTGAGCCTATGCTGGTCTTCGATACGAATCGTTTTAAGGGCTTGGATTAAAGTTAGGTCCCCTTGCTTGTGACGAAGTTTTCCAACAAAGTTTGACCAGAATGGAGGGAGTTTATCAATGAGATAGAAGACTTTGTAATCATCAGAGAATTGATTTTCTTTTGATTAAAGATGACAGATGTAATGTTGGAATTTATGGATCTGTTTATTGATGGGCTTGTTATCAATCATTATGAACTTGTTGAAAGAAGAGGAGGTGCATCGGTCGATTCCAGCATCATCGAGACCTATTCTGCCTTGAGTGCCTCCTATAGTTCCTTGACACTTTTGAACTTATAATATATCGTACAGGTTGCCCGTGGCCACTAAGGATCCTATGACAATAATGATAGTATATCTCCTCTGGCTTCATGGAGGTGTGGTGGGGGGAGGAGTTGGAGAGGGAGCCCTAGTAGAAGTTTTGGTAAGGGCTGATGAAGATGTCACATGCGAAGTTTTAGAAGATGGGATAGTGCCATCAATGGCAGAGATCAATCCTAAAGTAGTCAACCAATATTTCATTTGGTTTGCCCACCACTTATATCATATACTATTGAATTTGTCTTTGACACTTTTGGAGTGATATATGTTAGCCATAATATCCTCAAAAGTAATATTCTGAATTTAAATTTCAGGTTCTGTTCAATAATTTTTCAAAATGTAGAGTGTCAGAATATAGGTATAAGTTGATAGTTTATAATTTATGGTATGCAAAAATAAAAGTGTAGAGATCTTATTTAATTACAAATTATGAAAATGTCAATGTAAATTGTGGCGACAATAAAATTCTAACAAGGTAGAATTTACTACAATAATAAGCTAGAATTCAATCTGCAATATGGATCCAAATTTTCAATTATGACAAGAATAATATTCCAATTGAATTATTTATAGCAAGTAATTTAGAGAACCTAAGATCTAATTATAAGATCACACGCCAGATAGAATTTATCTAAAATAAAGTTATTTAATTATATGAGAGCAAATACAATCAGTGGCGAAGCAATATTTTGCTATCAAGACCAAAACACTAGCTATTAGGTTACAAGGCACAAAGAATTTGAAAACTCAGTTTATCATATAAGACTTATAATGAACAGTGATCATCAATTATATAATACAGGATCAAAGGACAATGATTTGTGTGGTTAATGATAAGATCAAGCTGAAATCTAGGCTATGAAATTTGTGGCAAAGATTAAAATAGGAAAACCTAGTAGAGATAATTAATTAAATTAAATTGAGAATGCCAAAAATAGCAAATCAAATCACATGCTTTGGTCATGCTACAAGCAATATAGCAATAAGATCAGGTGCAACCAATATCTAATTTGCCATGTTTTAAATTGATGAAAAGTAAAATACAAAATGAAACTCGAGAACAAGTTAAATTTAGATTTTAATAATCATGTAACTAAAAGCAAATTGATATAAGTACACAAATGATCAGTCTTCTAGATTGTTGAGATTTATGTCCTGCCAGTCTTAAATTTCTATTAGATGAAGTGTTTAAAACATAAATGTAAAACTCGTTTCACTACAACTTAAATAAATAAAATTGCAAAAAAAAAAGTTGGCCTGTGAGAGAGCAATCATGATAAATCACTGGCTTAGAGGACTGATACTTGCTCTATCACTCGGGCGTTGATCGACCATCGTCGACTAGCGGTAAAAGCCCTCGGAAAACACCAGTACCCGGGCTTCAGCGTAAGACTGGGTCTCCGCTCAGACTCGAAACGATTGCCCATAAAAGTAAGAAAAAAATGAGAGTGGGCTCGGGCTCAGGCTCGGGCACATACCCGCAACATTGCAGAGCATAGGAGTGGGCGCGCGGGGTTAACCCGACCCAAAACCAATACAAACGACATATAGACTGGAAAAACTCAAGTTTTTCCATGAGTTGTGTTCGTTCAAACCCAACACTTCCTCCTCCTATGTCCTCTCTTTTTAATAAACAAAGCACTTTCTTCTCTCTTTTCATCCACTTCCAGTTTTCTTTTCCGAACAAATTGTAAAGTCAGGTAATTCACATTTCAGAAAATATATATTTAAAAGCATGTAAACTATATTTTGAAACTTCATAAATACAATGTAAGAATAACTACAGTTTGGTTAACTTGCAATCGGAAAGTATATTGTGAACTTGGCACCCCATATAGATTGTCAGGGCAAGGATTAAAGCAACGATTCAAAGGATGAGACGCATCCAAGATCGAATGCTGTTGCGTTCTCTAGAAATCCAATGTCAAGATCAGTGTTGTCGAGAACAATTACAAAATTAGATAACACAAGATTTAATAAGGTTCGACAATTTGTCTACATTCTCGGACAGAAGGGAAAAGATTTTATTCAATAACAAACGGTTACAACTTGATACGATTGATCACCAAGGATCATATATTTATAATCAAAGAAAAGAAACCAAATACTCAGAATTTGAGTAAAAAACGAAACAAAATTTAACTTAAAATAGATTCTAAAATCAGGTTGGATTCCCCACTTCTGACCCAAAGCCTTCGAAAGCTCTGTTGCCTCTGGTGAAGCTTTCGAAAAGTGGCCACCCGAGAGCAACCCTTTTCCAAAGCTTTGGAAGTTCTGTCAAGCTTTCAAAAGCTGGCCTCCCAAGAGTTGTCCTATCTCAGTGCTTTGGGAAGCTAGATTCTGACATTCGAGCTCAGTATTAGTTTTCAAAAGCTTCAACTAACTGCTTCACGATTGTCTTTAATAATTCTATTCCATGCATATGTTCATCTCTCCAAGCTAAGTCCAATAAGTTCAAAACCCTATTTTTGATTTTCTCCCCTACAAATACAAGGACCCAGACTTTTTGATTCATCGATGTGCAATTGATCCAGTTGAGGGAGATTGCCCCTCTATCTTGCTAAAGTGAGGCATAATTTGTTTGAGTTGCTAAAATGATGCATAATTTGTTTGAGTCTTTGAGTGTCGAACAACCCTTTTCTGTATTTATTTTTATATTTTATTTGCTTTTTCTAACCTAAATTTAAAAAAAAAAAAGTTTGAGCTTTTAGATTATTTAGTTCTCCTGTTGAAACTCTCTTCCGCTGCTTCTAAAAATTTCAGTCCTTGCAAAATTTCTTTTAATGCATGTAGATCCTCTAAAGCGATTTGTTTTTTCCCCCTAATTAAGGGAGGGGGTCGTATGAAAGCTACCCGATGTCCGCTTGATATGATATTTTGAACAATAAATCTCGTGGTGGGTGAGCGACACTCTTAACGAACCTATAGATACCACTGGGCCACATGCAAGAGACTTCTAAATCATTTGTTGAAGAAGAGAGATCATTTTGTTTCAGTAGAAGAACAATATTGATAATATTTGTTTCTAGAAAAAAAAGGAGAAAAAGGTTGATGAGAGTGAAGAGAAAAAAAATCAATTATAAATAAGTTCACGAACTTGTTCATATTTAGAGCATCTTCAAACGGTCTTTTTATCTTCAAAATAGAGACCAGTTAATCTCCAACTGATCTCTATAACTTTAAAAAATATAGAGACCAATGCCTCTATATTTAGAGATGTACTGTACCATCTCTAAAACACTATTTGATTTTTGAAATGCCCAAAAAACCTCTTGTATTGCTCACCTTTATTTCTTTTCAACATTTATAACCCAAACATCCATATCCCAAAAGTTAAAATAAAAAATTTAAAAAAATTATGTTTAAAAAAAAAATCAAAAGATTTTTTTTTTAGAAATTGCCCATTAGAGTTGGCAAAGCTCTATGTTACCTTTATCTCTATTTTAGAGGGACTGTGGTCTCTAAAACAGAGCTAACAATTGGAGATGCTCTTATAAAAGAGGAATACAAAGAGGGTTGCTAAAATATGTGACATATAGCACGTAAGCGAGAATTTCAAATCATATATGTAACCAATAACATTACAAAAGCAACTTTCTTTTTTTTGTATAAAGAGAGAAGGGGACCCACTTGTTACTCAAAAAAACTTATATCCCTGTGTATGGGTATCCTTGTGGATTGGGCATCATATCCAGTTTACTGTTCTTATGATTTTGTGGAACGTTACATTTTGGATGAATGACAACCAACCAAATAGACACATAAGTGAAGGGGTAAAATATCACTGCCACATGCAAACGGGTAAGTATTTTGTAGACCCGTTAAGGAACTAAAGCGGGCGGGTCTGCCAACTTGCACCCGCTAACAGCAGCATAAAAGAGAACCCCCCGGGTACGAATTATACCCTACGCCCAGCTCGCTCGCTCTCTCCCTCTCTCTCTCTCTCTCGCAAAAGATTTCTTAATAGATCTCGTCAGAATAAGGAATCATTCGCCCCCTTCCCCTCACCAATAAAATTCTCAGTCCAATTCCCTTTCCCTTTCTTCTTAAATTCTTCACCGTTCTTCAGATTTCGCGCTCTCATTTGTTGCCTCTTTATGGTGGAATAAAATCGTCACAAAATCATGGTATTTCCTCTCTCTGCTCGCGTAGATCTACGTTGTTTTGATAATTTAGTACCTTTCTTTTTAAAGGAATTTACTCTAATTGATTTTTCTCGCGTTTCATAGTTTCAATTGGGATAAATGTTCAATCTCTTATATGAAAAGTTGGGTTTTTTTTCCCCACTCCTGAATTTAAAATTTAGGTTTCGAGGGATGGAGTTTCGATTATGGATTATTTTGGTGCAAATGGGATAATCCATTGGGACGCTGATGATAGACTGCTACTTGAACTTTACCTTTTTTGTAGAAATATTTGTCAAGGATTATTTGTGATTGTTATTTATAACGAATTTCACCCAAAAAACCCTAAGCTCTATAGGAAAATCACCAAAACGTCATGTTTGGTCAACTACAACGGCGTGTCTGTATTTGTGATTTAAGAACAAAAGCATTTGATTGATATAAAGCACCCATTTTGTGTTGGTGTATATATATCTTTTGCTGATTTAATTGACGTGTAGAATACTGTCAACTGAATAAAACAATCAGAGAACATGTATTATTCATTTTGATATCATTATATTTCATTTAATAATGGTATGCTATGCAGAATGAAATATTTTTGCTTTGGAAATAGAAGCCCTCTTGGACTCGATCTAAGATTTCTAGTTATAGAGATGCCCAAGTTAAGAGGTTCTGTCAGACTAAGTAAGATGAGGTGCTAGAATAGCACTAGTTAGTTTTGTTCACTTAGAAGATTTTTATGGTCTGAAAGTATGTATGTGAGTTGCATTATGGAATTTTGATGCAAGTTGGAGAGTAAGTTTGGCGAGAATTCAAGTATTGATAGAGAGAGAATAATTTAATGCTGCGATTGTAATTCAACATGAGGAGGAAAATCTAGTAGGAATGATGTGATTCATTCTTTTTAAATAGTAGATAAATGGGAGGAAGGTTATTGGGAGTTTTCTTGCTAATTAGTGTTGTTGTGGTGAAAGCTTCGCAACTCATTTTATTTTAATTCATCATTTTGCTTACCACACTGTGCCTATTTGTCCCCAATCGTCTATATAGGTTCTCCTTTGCATATTGTTCCTTTTTTAAATTTAAAACATTGAATACTAGTATACATAGAAGGAGTTTCAGTTTGATTTTTTAGTGAATATTTGCTCCTTCCTGGTGAATGAGGTATATTTGGGTGCTCCTCAAACATTAAACTAAATCACTAATATGGACTGTGTGTAGAGGAATTTCAGATTTGCTAAACCTCCAAGGACGTTGATGAAATTCTGAAATATTTTGTAAGTTGTACTGTTGAAAATTAGAAGGTGTTGATTCTAAATTCTATTTCTTTTGCAACCAACTGATATTTCAAGGTGACACTTACATTCTTTTGCTAGTTGTTAGAGTTCCATAGGAGTTTTTTAATCATAGTTTTTGTAGAATAGTTGGAGTGATCAATTATATTTATGTTTTAATTGATGACTTGAATGAAACTTTTATCATGATGTAAGATGATCATTCTGAGATGGGATGTGCAATTCTGATTGTATTAACCTCTGAATCTACACAGGAAACAGCCATAGACATTCTCTTTTTTTTTTGTGATCCATACCCGTGATGCTGAGGTGTTATCATATTAGTCCCACTCATGGATGACTGTTGTTGATTCTACTTTAGATTCATATAATTTTTTTATGAAGATTATTCATTTACCAAATGAGATATATCAGAAATAAAGGAACAATCAAGTGCCCTCGGCAGCATCAAGAAATGACATGTGCACTATTGTAAGTCTTGAAGCTATTTTCACCAGCAAATAATTGTAAACAACTTGTTAGACATTCTTGAGTTACAAAAGGAATTGTTTAATCTAATATGTTGCTCAATTAAAGTGCCTATCACTCTGATTTGGTGCTGGCTCGAAATGTGTGCAATTAAAAAGTGTAATCTACACTGACAAGTCACTTGGAGGCCCACACATTGGGAATTTCAGAGTCTGACTTTTGGGTGTTATGCCTCTAAGTAGGGGTTTTGTTGTACTTTGTGTATGGAGTTGAAGTCTGATGCTATACTACTATGCATCTGAATACGGCAAGATGAACTGTTCAATTTGAAAAATACAGTAAGAGTCAAATTTTAGCTTCTACAAGTGTGTTGGGTTGAGTCTTAGTTAACTAGAAGGTTTTATCTTTTATGATGATGGATTTAGAATTGAGGAAATCTTGGGATTTTGGCTATCCTTTCGATTAAAGGGCTACTCCCTTTTACATATTAATTCTGTTTAATCAGTATCTTTAACCATAACATTGCATTGTGGGGTGTTTTTCATTAAATTTACTTGAGCTACTGCTACTTGGTTGCCAGCAATATTACAGCTATATTACATGTTATACTATGGGGATGGCGAGTTCTTTCAGCCCAACTTGAGCCTTTTAGAGGCTACTTGTTTGTGAATCAAAAGACAATTTTGGCATATAGTAGGTAGAAGCTGGAGATATCAATCACATGATGCATACTCATGCAGTTCTGTGTCATGGAAGACGCTGGTGAAATGTGCAATTTCATTTGGAGAGTATTCCCACAATGAAGTGCATATTCTATGCCCATCTGTAGTAAGATTGAAATATCACTTCAGTGACTTACCGTGTTCATTTTCTGTGAGTCTTGTGGTTGGCATATGAGCTCACTACACTCCTTAGTATACATATATGAAGGCTAGGTTTTTTCCTAGTTTAGTACCATGAATATTTACAAAAAGTATTACTAAAGTATAAACAAATGGCAAGCATTATGCACATGTAAGTGATTCATAAATGTAGTAGTAGTAGTACCTCATACAAAATATCTGACAGAAGGCTTGTTATTGCTGCTGCTTGGGTGGATGGTTATGATCATACATTTGAGGAGACAGGGATTAGGCAGAGTCCTATTCTCATGGAAGCCATGATAAACATGAGAGCTGGGGAACATTTGTTTTGTCTTCGTTGGAACCCGCAAATGTACTGTGTTATTTCACCAAAGTGTTAAGATACTACATATATTGTAAAAATATCCACCTATATGTTGTTCTCCTTTATCTAAATGTTCAGGAAGTATATTATTGGATATTTACCACTGTTTTACAATTGGCTTTTACCTCAGGCCCTAGAACTTACAGTATTGCTTATGTTCCTGCTCTACATGCATGCATGCAAATCTTTTGCTTGTCTGTGATCCTGTCGTCACCATGCTTTGATAGTGGATGTTAAAAATATGTAAAATGGCATTCCGCTATGCATGTATTTTAACACTATCCCTTATTTTCCCCATTACTTTCTACGACTATCATCATGCTTTGATAGTCAATGTCAAACCGAAACTGAACTTTATGGGCATTATCTGTGCCACAGGGGTTGTACTAGCGGTAGGGGCTATTATATTACCCAGTGTTGTTAGAGGCAATCGAGGTGCAACAATGCGCCCTGCAATGCGCCTCGTGCGAGGCGCGCGCCTGAATGCGCCTCGTGCGAGGCGATCGCCTCTATGCGCTTATTGTTTGTGGGGCGGGTCGGGTTACAACCGGCTAATTTAGCGGATAAATCTGGCCCGTTTAAGTTAGATAAAAAGTAAAAATAAAAAAAAATCAACCTTTTTACTGCAGGCGAACCTGATCTAGGGCAGAGGGGCCCCCGCATTCGTCGTCGCCGCCTTTGTCACTATCGCCTTCGTCGTCGCCGCCAGATAAGCACTCTCTCTCCCCGCTTCAGCTCTCTCTCCCTCTCTTTTGACCCTCTCTTGATATATCTATGTCTCTCTTCTCTCTCAGAGGCAGAGATCTCTCATCTCTGAGAGAGAAGAGAGACAGAGAGAGATTAAGAGAGAGAGAGAGAGGAAGAAGAGGGAGAGAGCTAGAGGAGAAAGAGAACAGGAGAGAGAGGAAGAACGAGAGAGAAATAAAGAGAGAGATCTGTCTCTGATGTATTTTTAGTGTAAAATTTTAGTGAATTTTTAGTGTAAATTTTTAATATATTTTTAGTGTGCATTTTTCAATATCTTAGAATACAAAAAAAAGAATATATTCATAATTATGCGCCTCACTGAAGTATGTGCCTCACTGAATATATCCATAATACATTAATGTAAAGAAAAAAATACATCCATACAAAGAAGAAATCTATAATACATCCATACATAGAAAAGAATACATTCATAATACATCCATACAAAAAGAAAAAATATGCGCTTCATTGAAGTGAGGCGATCTCCTTACACTGCGCCTCGCGCTTCGTGTGCGCTGGATCCTTTGCACCTCGCACTGCGCTTCGCGCTTCGATAACACTGATATTACCCGTACAATACTAGACCTTAACTCTGCCATACCCATACTACGGGTATATTGGCCGGCATTTTTTATACATTACTAATGTTATTATTCATTGTTTTTAATATTTGTTTTATATTGTCAGTAATTATTTTTAAATTGCTAATATCTGTTAATAATGATTATTCTTTCTAGTGGCTTGTCATACCGGCCATGGGCAGTATGCACCAGCCTGTAAGGAGCATCTCTGCAGCCAAATACCCATAGTTCACACACTTTGCAACCATGTAAAATGGGTATTCTTCTCCCCAACTTTTGACTCTGCTAGCTGCATAGCACTCCTAAATTCTCTTCCTGTCTTTACTAAATTCAATTAACTTTGATATAGCAGTCTTCATATCCACCTGAACATCCTAATCCCTACTTATGCTGGAGTCTTCACCAGCTGAGGTGTTGACCCTTATAGAACACCAAGTCTTGAAATTGTCTAATTAAAGTTCTCTTTCCCAGTCCAAGTGTCAGTTGACAATTACACAACCCTTGTGGCCCGTCTGGTCACACTTTTCTACCTAGACATCTTATTCTATACCCTTTCATCCAAAATAAGTCTAAATGAGGTAATATTACTGTCATAATGATTCCCCTTATTAGGCCTGAGGTTTACTTTTATATGCATGAACAAGTACAATGGTACATTGATGTAATCTTTCATTAAAAAAATTCGAAGGGGCGAAGAGATCCCTTGTGTGGAATTGTACTCCGAAGTAGTTGATTGATACCACCTTATCAGCCTTCAGACTTTTGTCTTTAAAATTTAAAAAAAAAAAAAAATTCCTTGATCTAAAATAAATGTTCCTGAAGATCTCAAGAATCTCGCTATTTTTAAATTATTTGTCGAATTTCTTTTGAAAATCCTTTTCTAATCATTTTATTGGTGCTGAGAAAAGTTTGTGAAATTAAGTTTGGGTCTAAAGTTCAGATATGCACATGCTCTCACCATGAATGCTGCACATAGGCATAAAATTTAGTCATCTAGATGCAATACTGTAAGACTGTCTACTTGAATATACAGATTAAGTGATAAATAGTAGATAATTGAATTTTATACTAAAATTGATCGTTAATTTTTGAGTAAGATTACATAATTACACATGTAGCTAGCTTCGATATTCTAGATTAACCTTTACAATCACTTTTCCTTTTTGCCTCCTCCTTTTGAACTTTTTCCAAATCTCAAGCAGTTTGGCATATTGTATGGGGGGATGCAGAAAATTTAGCAAGGTGTTAATATCTCTATAACATGAAATGATATATGACCCTAATTGACTTTGTTTCATAGACATTATTAAGCAAAAACTATTGGAGTATGTTGCTTCTGCATCAAGTGTGCTGAATGTTGTATAGCCGAAAAAATGGTAACAAATATTAGGGAACTTTACTCAAATCACCATGATAAACAAGATTTGCTATCTTCATGCATTAATTTTCTCTATATTCCTTTCTTACTTTGAACAGTGAAGTTCTAGTCGTTGTTGACGGTTGTTTGTTAAATAGGTGTATCACTCTAGTTTTGTGGATGAGGAGGGTGTAACCAAAGCTTGCGGATGCCCTCTTCTTCCACTGAAAAGTCATATCAAGGGCCCTGCTCCAATTTCTGATCAAGGTTTTCCACTAGCCGTCAACTCCTCTCAAATATCCTGCAGTCTTTAACTCACATCATGCTTATGTTGTCTTTATGTTTTTCATTGCTTTCTGTTGACACTATTTCAGATAAAATCGACATTGTTGATGAAGCAATATCTTTCTTTCGGGCGAACGTCTTCTTTAGAAATTTTGACGTTAAAAGCTCAGCCGACAAGCTCCTTATTTACTTGACATTTTACATCAATGTGGCCTTGAAACGGCTTGAGGGTTGCCGGACATTAGCAGTGGGAACCAAGGCAATCATCACTTTGGGCCTTGAGAATGTCCGTGTGCCAGGAGAGACGGGCTTTCCGTTTCCTGGCCTCTTTTCCCTTCCCAAGTCTGATGATGAAGCTGGTATACTTCTACACTGTTATTACCTTTTAACAATTTTCTTTGCCACATATATTGTTTCAGTGAAAAATCTGGAAAACTCTTTTCTTGGAGATTCATGTTATTGCAAAATTTTGGTTTTCTAGTAAATTTTAATATCTTGAAAGCCATTTCTTGTTAATCTTGAAAACTCATTTTTTGGTTTTTCTAGGAAAGTATCAACAAAATTTAAAAAAAAATTTAAATTTTATTTATTTTTTTAATTAAATAGCTTAGAATCTAGATGATGACCAAGTGGAGAACTGGAGTTTCTGGTTTGACTATATTTTGGACCAGTAGAGCTGGGTTTGTTTGCTGAGAGAAGACGCCTTTGTACTCTTCAATGACCTTGCTAGTCCCTTACACTCTTACTCTTTTCTTCACTTGGAAATATGTTGTAAAAACAAACAGTTAAAAGAAAAGTACTGCCGTTTGGTTGCTAGAAAGTTTTGTGGCTCGACAAGGTAATCAAGGAAATAGAAAACATTCTTTTTCATGCACTGGAAGTTTCTAAGAAATTAAAAATTTTCATCTCTCATACTAACATTTTTGCACTGATACAATTGCTATCTAGAAAACATTCCATAATAAAATGTCCTTGATCATCTCCCTGTCCTAAAAGTGATCAATTTTGTTCTGCTGTAAGTGCAGAGTTATTGAGGAATTACTTGAAGCAAATCCGGGAAGAAACCAGTGGCAGACTGTTGAGTTGTGTTTATAGACCTAATGGGACACCGAACAAATGGTGGTTAGCATTTGCAAAGAGGAAATTTATGAACATCATTGTTCCTGATGCAACAACTTCTCAAGCGAGAAGGCCAGGGTACCAGGCAATCTTGTGATCATTGTCGAAATGCCATATTAGCTTCATTAATATTATACAGGATACATACAAATTGGTTGATATGAATGTAACGGTGTTGATGTATATAATTTTTGCTCTTGGTGTATAAGGTCATTAGTAATTGTAACCCTAGTTGGAATTAAGTCATCAAATTAGTACACTATTATGTTAAACATTGTTCATAATCTGAAAGATTTTGTCATTGGTTGATATGAATGTAACTGTGTGGTGGTGTCCAAGAGGTTTTGAACTACAGCTGCATGGATCTTTCTACCATGACATTTTATTAGTTTTCTAGACAGGCTAATTCATGAATATATGAGTTTGTTTGTGTATTAGGCTTTTGATTCTCTTCTGTGCAAATTTAATTTGGAAGAGGATTTATATGAATAAGGCAGTTTTTAACTGAATAAATAATGTGGGACATATTGATAATAGAGAAGATTAAAGGTAGACTACTATCTGCAACTGTTTGTGCAAGAGGTTTTAATTTATGCCCATTTCATTTTCAGCTTTAATACAATTCCGTTTACAAAAATGAGATAGAAATGAATCCTCATGCATATCATGTGTTTGTGATATTATATATCCATATATTACATTAATTTTCTTGGAGATCTTTTGGGCTACTTCCATCATATTGTTTTATAAGCAATGCCTAATAAAAAAAGAAGAAGAAGAATAAGAAAAATTAGAAATATTTATTGCATTCAATTTCTTTTTACTGTTTACTATGAGTCAAATCTTCACAAGTTCAATTACTATTATATTTTTCCTCATATGTTTAACATGTCTAACAACAAAAGAAATAAAAGATGTTTTCTCTTTTTTAAGATGTTGGAGATCACCAAACATAAAGTACTCGGCATAAGATAAAGTTGATTTTTTTCAGAAAAAATAAGATAAAATTGTCATAATTAGTAAGTATTTTATGTAACTATTGCTTCAATATGTATTTGTAGTTTTCCCATTTGTAAATCGTGAAGAGTAGAGTTCTAGCTCATGATTGATTTTTTTAAGAAAAAATAAGATAAAATTGTCATAATTAGTAAGTATTTTATGTAACTATTGCTTCAATATGTATTTGTAGTTTTCCCATTTGTAAATCGTCGGAAGAGTACAGTTCTAGCTCAATTCATGTTGTCTTTAAATCACGAGGAACTAGAAATACAAGACAAGTGGGAAACTGAAAGGAAAAATGATCGGAAGTCTTTAGAGAAAGCCAAAACTGAATTGATAGATTTTTTTTTAATTTTTATAATGTTTCACTATAGCAATTATAACTGTCTCTGGTTTAGATGGGTCACCGGTAAATAATTTTCTAAGTGGTATCTCACCATTAATCATATCAAATATAATTCATGTTCATAAGTAGACATGTAAAGTCAATGTTCAATAAATGTTAACTAATACAAGAAATATCAGACGTGTTGTTCATATCATATTATATTGTACTGTTTTAATCAATACGTGTGTCGTTTGTATTTTAATTGTGTCTTACACCCTTTTGTAAAATTCTTCCTCGAATCTTAAGATCACATCTTAACTAGCTTGTGCTTTTAGACTTAACTAATGACAAAGAAATTATGTTTTATCTGCAGCCAGTTATATATATATATATATATATATATATATATATATATATATATATATATATATATTATATATATATATATATATATATATATATATATATATATATGGGTGAAGTGTTCCTAGTAGTCTCTTTAGATTAACAATTTAAGAAGGCAGTTTAAAACTCTAACATCTCGATTTTTCACGATCCGACCGCACATCATTATTTTCATTTTCTAAAATGTACATATATGAAAAAATCAAGTGATTTGGAGTTCGTTTACACATTGATCTAATCGTTCCCTTTTGTTATACTGGTAAAAAAAACGTTAATATTTGAACCCAAAGAAAATAAAGTAAATAAAACTCAAAATCACGTGATTTTTATATGTGTATCTTAGAACATGAAGATGATAATGGGCAGTCGAATCGTGAAAAAAATCAGGATGTTAGAGTTTTAAGCAGCCTCATCAAATTATAATCTAAAGAGACCTACTAGGAACACTTCTCTCTCTTTCTCTTTATATATATATATATATATATATATATATATATATATATATATATATATATATATATATATATATATATATATATATAAAACTCAAAATCACGTGATTTTTATATGTGTATCTTAGAACATGAAGATGATAATGGGCAGTCGAATCGTGAAAAAAATCAGGATGTTAGAGTTTTAAGCAGCCTCATCAAATTATAATCTAAAGAGACCTACTAGGAACACTTCTCTCTCTTTCTCTTTATATATATATATATATATATATATATATATATATATATATATATATATATATATATATATATATATATATATATATAGGATAAAGTGTACCTAGTAGGTCTCCTTAGACTACAATCTAAGGAGGAGTCTTAAAACTCCAACATCTCAAAAACAATTTCACGATCTGACCGCACATTATCAACTTCATGTCCTAAGATGTACAAATTAAAAAATCAAGTGATTTCGAGTGCGTTTACTCTATTTTCTTTGAGTTCAAATATTAACGGTTTTTTAAAAGTAGAACAAAATGGAACGCTTAGATCAATAAGTAAACGAAATTCAAATCATTTGATTTTATATGTGCACATCTTAGAACATGAAGATGATAATGTGCGGTCGGATTGTAAAAAAAAAATCAAAATGTTGGGATTTTAAGCCTCTTCCTTAGATTGTAATCTAAGGAGACCTACTAGGAACACTTTACCCATATATATATATATATATATATATATATATATATATATATATATATATATATATAATATATATATATATATAGAGAGAGAGAGAGAGAGAGAGAGAGAGAGACAGAGAGAGAGACTTGTGTCCTTCCAAAAGGATTTGAGCCCGAATCTTTCCCACCCAAATACCAACATCCAACAATCGAATACAAGATCCACTCCATTGAAGATCTATATTATTTTAAGTCTCTATAAACCAAAATCAAGTGTTTTGAATACTTTTTGCACATACATCAAGTAGGAGAAAAATGGACGCCTAAATAGTGAATTGGTTATTTTAACGGTGCAGAATATTTGAAACCTAACAAAAATTGGTTTGTAGGGGTTTTTAAATGCTTAGATCATCATCAAATGGCCGGATAGAGAATTTGTATGTCTAAAGACATAGATCTAACCAACTCACTACTTTCGGTCGTCCATTTTGCGCCGCTTGATGGATGGGCAAAAAGTATTCAAAACACTTGTTTTTTGTTTTATAGATACTTGAAATAATATAGATCAACTTCAACGGAGTGGATCTTATATTCGAATGTCAGAGGGTTGAATTTGAGTTGGAAGGATTCTAGCTCGAATACTTTCGGAAGGATACAAGTCTGTCTCTATATATAGAGACAGACTTGTGTCTTTCTGAAAGTTCAGAAGGACACAAATCTGTCTCTATATATAGAGACAGAATTGTGTCAAAGACAGACTTGTGTCCTTCCGAAAGGATTCGAGGCCGAATCATTCCCACTCAAATTCAACCCTTCGACATTTGAATATAAAATCCACTCCGTTGAAGTTGATCTATATTATTTCAAGTATTTATAAAACAAAAATCAAGTATTTTGAATACTTTTTGTCCATCCATCAAGCGGCACAAAATGGACGGCCGAAAGTAGTGAGTTGGTTAGATCTATATCTTTAGACATACAAATTCTCGATCCGGCCATTTGATTATAATCTAAGCATTTAAAACCCCTACAAACTAACTTGTGTTCGGTTTCAAATATTCTGTACCGTTAAACTAACTAACTCACTATTTAGGCCGTCTGTTTTTCTCCTACTTGATGCATGGGCAAAAAGTATTCAAAACACTTGATTTTTTGTTTATAGATGCTTGAAATAATATAGATCAACTTCAACAGAGTGGATCTTGTATTCGAATGTCAGAGGGTTGATATTTGAGTTCGAAGGATTCGAGCTCAAATTCTTTTGGAAGGACACAAGTCTCTCTCTCTCTATGAGAGAGAGAGACTTTTGTCACTTCGGAAGGATTCAAGGCTAAATCTTTCCCACTCAAATGCAACCCTATGACATCCGAGTATAAGATCTGCTCCGTTGATGTTGATCTATATTATTTCAAGTAAATAAAAATAAAAAATCATGTATTTTAAATACTTTTTACCCAGCCATCAAGCAGGCACAAAATAGACGGTTGAAAATAGCATATTACTTAGATCTACGCCTTTAGACTTACAAATTCTCGATCCGACCATTTCATTTCTAAACACTTAAAAACTCTCACACACCAATTTTTATTAGATTTCAAATATTCTACACTATGAAACTAACCAAGTCCGTTTTGTCCCTACTTGATGCATGGGCAAAAAGTATTTAAAACACTTGAATTTTGGTTTAAAGCTACTTTAAATAATGTAGATCAACTTCAACGGACTGAATCTTATATTTGGATGTCATGGGTAGTATTTGAGTGGAAAGGATTCATGCCCGAATCCTTCCCCGAAGATCCTAGTCTATCTACCTCTTTATATGTGTGTGTATGTGTGTGAACATGCTATATAGAAGGAACTTGATGCACAAAGTATCTGATCAAATTTTCAAGTCCGGATTTCTGAATTGATTCTATCTTGTAACTAGTCTAATTGTTATGGTGATGCTACAACGTTCATACACCTATGACACATCAACTCTAGGTTTTATTAAGGGGCAAAAAATTTCTGAAAAAATAAAAGCCGAGTCTTAGGTCATCAGCTCTTACAAACATTGTGCAACACCATTTCTTAAGCAATGATAAAATGTATATTGCTTTACATATTAGTACCCATTGATTAAGGCAAATTTGCAAATTTGACCACTTTAGCAATGTTAAAATATCAACTCTGTTGTAAATACACGAGTTAGTGGATGACCACCATTCCTCTCCCCCTTCTTCCTTATAAATGCATGTGGTGAATGCATGAGTTAATGGATGACCTCTTCACTTTCTTCTTTATAAATATATGAGTTAGTGGGTGTTCTCTTCACTTTTTTCCTTGTAACATATGCTTATATATGTCTATAAATAAAGGCTACAAAGATGAATGAAAAACACATAAGCTTGAGAATAATTTATCTTGACTTTCTCTTCTCATTTCTCTAAACTTTTTTTAGTTTTATAACATCGTTATCCGCACGAACGCTCTAAGAAACGGAAGTTTAAGGTAGGATCGAGATTTTTTTTTTTTGTAATTCCTTTCCTTATATAATTTTTAATCATCTGTTATTTTAAAATTAGTCCATAAATTGTTAAGATTAACATTGGATCAAATATGACATCTACTCACCTTTTTCATTGCACCTTTTCATCCATTCAGATTTTTTTGAACAAAGTTGATTTCATATGAAAGTAGATTGGAGTTTTCTATATAAAGGTCATATGCTTAGTTTCAATTTTATATAAGCAAGTTTTGGATTTTATGAATCTCCTCTTAAAATTAGTCCAAATTTTTTTTAAAGCACAACTACAATTTTGAAATTATTTTTCAATAATCCTAGTTGTTGAATTTTTTTATAAAATTTAGAACATCAAAAAATATGAAAGTCTTTGATAGATAAAAAGCTTGATGGTTATGTTTATTGGAATTTAATTTATTTTGATTGGTACATCTATTTTTTTATATAAGCATGTTGTCATATATTATAGTTTAATGAAATCTGAAGTTTTACAAAATAAAACTCGAAGTTTTATTGCGATAACATAGAGTTGTATCCATATATATACAAATAATACATGTTCTTAATTTTGTCCATCTTTTTACTAATGTTTATATTTTTATGCATGAATAGATTACAAAATGTCAAATATCACAAAGCTTGATTTTGTCATTCTGAATATTTTGGGCAAAAGCTGCATATCATGAATCCTTGACGCCGAGATACATCTCGAGGCAAAGAACCTTGGAGAGACAATTAAAGAAGAAAACAAAACATTCCACCAGGATCTCGCTAAGGCTCTAATATTTATTCACCATCATATTGATGAATGATTAAAAGCTAAATATCTCACGGTAAAAGATCATTTAACTCTTTGGACTAGTTTAAAAGAGAGATGTAACCATCAGAAAACTGTTATTTTACTAAAACCTCGATATGAATGGATGCACCTGAGGTTGCAAGATTTTAAAACAATTAGTGAAACAATTCCGCATAGTTTAAAATTATCTCTAAGTTGAAATTATGCGGAGAAAACGTAACCGAAGAAGACATGTTAGAAAAGACTTATTCTTCTTTTCATGTCTCAAATTTGCTCCTGCAGTAGCAATATCAAGAGCGAAAATTCAAGAAATATTCTGAATTAATTTTATGTCTCTTGGTTGCCGAAAAGAGTAATGAGCTTTTAATGAAAATCACAATATACATCCAAATGGATCTACACTATACCCTGAATTGAATGGAACTACATTCCCTGAAGTGAATGCATCACATCCCACAAATATGGGTGTGGTCATGGACGTGGACATGCACGAGGTCGTGACAGGTTTCGTGATAGTGGTCATAATCGGTGTACTCTAAATATTCCTTATAAAAACACACCGCGCCACAAGAAGTGGACAAATGTTAAGGCAAAATAAGAAAAAGAGAAGAAAATGCAATCTAAGGTGCATCATCATTGTAATACCCTGTTCCCAGAATACGTACTTAGTTGCGTATTCAGCTTTTCGACCGTATTTTTCGATTTACTTCCTGTATTTGACCGATTTCACTTTCAAATATCATTTTCCAATATATTAGATTTTCTATGATTTTCTGGATTTTTCCTGAATTAAAATAAATTTCTTCAAAACCGGTGTCGACCAGTGTCGCTGATCGATTCCTGGATTTTTATTTTTCAAACGGTTAAGAATTTCTAGAAGAGTCTTTAGACCTTATTTCTTAGAATGATATTTCCTACTTAAATACTTTTCTGAGAATTTTATGAATTTATGAAAATTTCAACGGAGTCGGTAAATTACTGATTCCGGGATTTTTAGTTTTAAAACTATAAAGTATTTCTTAAAAAGGATTTCACTATTAGTCTTCATATATTATTATTGATTTTTGGTAAAATTTACGAGTCGTTCCGAGATACTTGAATTTCGGACGATTTCGGTATTTTCCGAAATATTTCCGCATCTTTGACTTAAACCCGGGAACTTGTATTTTCAATATTTTATTTTCTTAATCCAAGAGAAAATATCTTCTCCTTTATGATTTCTTTTCTTTTTCCTTTCCTTATTTCTTTCCTCCACAACCACAAGTTTTTTTTCTCCATTTTTCAAAACTCCATTTTCTCCAAAAATTTCAACTCCACACAATTTTCTCACCTACTTCCACATTAAATGCCCACCTTTTCTCTCTCTCCATGGCCGGCCAAGTGGTGGCTAGGAGAGACACCTCACCTCCCCTTTTTGCACAAAACCCCCTCTCAATTTCTTTAATTGCATCTCCTTTACAAAAATCAAATCCTATATAAGTTTCCCTTTACATTCTTTTCTCTTTTTCCTTCAATTCACCAAGAGATTAGCCCTCACCTCTTCCTTCTCCATCTCAAACTCAACCCTAACTCCAAGAACACCACAAGATCTTCACCTCTAGCTCAAGCTACTGATTTGGAGCGCATCTCTCTTCGTCGGAAGTATCGCCAAGGATCGAGTGGGTGATACCGTCGACTACGATCTCTTCCGAACTCGCATAGAACTTCGATTAACCGTTCGAGGTGAGTATATTTACTCACCAAGACTTGTAAACTCCTTTGTATACTTGTGTTGACAATTCATGTTCACTTGAGCCATAAAAATCACATTTTTAGACCCTCAAACAAAACCCTAGAAATCTGTTCTGTTTGCTGTTTTCCCACGATTAGTCGACTAGACCTAGGGACTAGTCGACTAATCCACTCTAGTTGAAACTTAAACTTTTCTGATTTTACAGTTTTAGTCGACTAGGCCAGATTTCCAGTCGACTAGAGACCCCTAGTCGACTACCCATTTCTCCCCAGTCGACTCCTGTTTTCCTGAAATAAAACATCAACTCTCTGTATCTCAGACTTAGTCGACTTAGGTATCCATTAGTCGACTAGTAGTTCCCTGTTAGTCGACTACCCTTACAACCCTAGTCGACTAACTTTCCCTGAAACAGAACCCAACTCTCTGTTTCCCAGTTTTAGTCGACTCACCCAGACTAGTAGTCGACTTAAGACCCCTACTAGTCGACTAACCCTTCCACCTAGTCGACTAATTCTGACTGTTTGACTTGGTTGATTCTGTTCTGAATTTGGATCTTATTGTTGATACACGTGTGGCATATTATTCTTGTTCTTGCTTCTTAACTGGTACTACATGACATGTTACTTGATAGACATTATCTCATACTGCTTCATGACTTGTTATTACATATCATAGCTTCATAACTTGTTAAAATGTGAATATCACCACTTATCATGCCATCACTTGAACCAAGCATGATACACTTGACTTTTGCATAAAAAGGACCAACTTACACATGGGTCGGGGAAAACATGCGGATATCGATATGTGTTCGTGTTTACAGTGGTTTTTAGGAATGTTGTGCAACTCATGTTCCGGTCTGACCTGTGGGCCTCCAGGGGACCGAGGGGAGTGCTTGCTCCCTCTATTACTGGTACCATCATGATAAGGGCATACATAAGTCCCTCCCGTTTAGCCTAGCGGCTGGCTTCCGTCACCAAGCAACGGAACAATCCTGGACCGTTATCCCGGGCATGTACGGGGTCCACTGTAAACATAGTTCGTCGATACAACCGCTGATTTCCAATAACAACCTTGCTTTACTAGGATATGGATCTATGTGCTCTGGGACGCTGGGTCACATAGCTAGATATCACAGTAAGACAAGTAATAATAATAAGATGTTAACTGTAAATCTAATGTATTAGGACTTTATCTCTTCTTGCTTTCCATACTTGTTAGCTGATATTCCTTATATGGTTTCATACTACTTATACATGTCTCTTAGCCACTTGGCTGTAGTCCGTTTATTGTTTATATGTCTTGACTCCTTGGATTTGCATATTCAGATTCCGAAGCTTGGAACGAAGTGGAGCCATCCACAGAGGACCAAGCTTACTTTAGCGAGCAGGCGGACTAGTTCTAGTCCCTTCGTGCCAGACTTATCTTTTGACTCACGAGATCCTCTTTCTACTTGTGAGCTTTTTGTATACATATTTGTATATATTTCTTTTGGACTTGGTTATGATGTAATACACATGTATTGTGTAATACTTTATAATATCCTGTGATAACTTTGTATGTGTACTTCTTGTGTTGGCATATGTATTGATACCACGCTTTGTCGTGTACTCTGTGTCTTGTTGTACTTTTTGCTTAGCGTATATACGTGTGGGGCAATTTCTGGCCTACGTATATACGTCGCAGTGACGTCTCCGTATCCGTGGAATCGGGGCGTTACAGGTTGGTATCAGAGCCTAGGCTCTCACACCTGAAGTACAATCGAGCGGCAAATTTTAATAATTTGCTGATGCCAACTACAATATACAAAGTTATTAAGTCCTCCTTGATTCCTTCTTGATTCCTTCCCTTGTATCCTAAACTCCTTCCATTTGTTTCCAATTCCAGTTATCTTTCCCCAACTCGGTATGGAGCGAAGGACGGGCCGTAACCACTCGGGGCAAGCATCGAATGAACCCACAGGGGAGAATGTGAATATTTTGAGGGTCATTCAGACCATGATGGAAAACCAGCAGCAGCAGACTGAACTCCTCAGGCAAGAATTGGCAGCACCGAAGGATCAGAGGCCGGGAAATGTATCGGACTTTAGACGGCTGCAACCAGCTATCTTCACGGGAGGCGAGAAACCATTGGATGTTGAACAATGGTTGACGGATACCACAGATCTGCTGAATGCAGCCAGGGTACCAAAGGAGAACCAAGTTGAGGTCGCCAAGATTCAGTTGAAGGATATAGCCAGAACTTGGTGGCTAGCTGAGGAGGCCAGACTGGAGAAGCCTGTCACCTGGGACACGTTCTCCAAGAGTTTCTACAACAGATTCTTCCCTGCTACTGCTCAGAAAGATATGGAAGAGCAGTTTATCAGGCTCCAGCAAGGGAGCAAGTCCGTGGACGAGTATACTGCAGAGTTTCTTAGATTGAGCCGCTTTGCTCCGTACATGGTGACGGATGAGGAGAAGCGGGCAAGCAGGTTCCAGCAGGGTCTGCAGATGGACATACAAGTTTTCCTGATGCCCCAGCAGTTGAAGACTTATTCGGAGGTTCTCACCATAGCTCGAGAAGTTGAGCGTGGGCTTGAGAAGAAGAAAGTTGACCAGATGGGGAACCAGGCCATGAAGAGGCCATTTGTACCAATGGGAAGAGGAGGCCCACATAGAGCAGCGAAAGTTCAGAGGCAACCTTTCAGGCCAGCTCCTTACCAGACGGCCCAACCAGTTTCTTTCTGCAGTTATTGTCAGAAGCCAGGGCATATCCGACAGAATTGCCGGAGGGCAAATGGGTTGTGTTTGGTGTGTGGATCACGGGATCATTCTATAGAGACCTGTCCACACAGGAGATTGGGGATAGCCAACCAGACTTTGCCAGCACTTCCAGGACCCAATGGACAGAGAGTGCTACCAGGGCCACTTGGGCAGAGGAATCAGGGACCAGTGATGAGGAGAGCTCTTCCCCTTCCGCCACAGCATGTTGTTCGCCCAGTCCAGAGAGGAGCCAGGACTGCAGCAGGGCGTGTTAGAGGTCAGGCTTACACTCTTACAGCAGAGGAGGCTGAGACTTCAGAGGAAGTGATAACAGGTAACATCAGAGTTCATTGAAAACCTGTTCTCGCTCTCTTCGATTCAGGCGCATCCCATTGTTATATCTCAGACCATTTGTGGCTTTGCATTCTATACCTGTTAAATCTTTAGACCACAAATGGGAGATTAGTACGGGGAATGGGGTAGTCATATCTTCTAGAGTCTGCACTGATTGTCCGGTAGAACTATGTGATAAGATCTTGGCCATAGATATGATCGTACTAGACACCAAAGGGTACGACGTAATCTTAGGCATGACCTGGCTCAGTCAGTACTATGCAGTGATTGACTGTAGGGAGAAGAAGATTAACTTCAGAATCCCTCATCAACCGGAGTTCCAATTCAGTGGAGAAGTGAAGTCTACCAAGGGAAAGACTCGAATGACTACTTCGGAGGTTCAGAAGCAGAAGGTACCGGTGTGGGATGAATTCCCAGGAGTGTTTGCTGAAATCTCAGGGCTGCCACCTGAAAGGATGATCGAGTTCTCTATTGACACAGTTCCAGGAGCAGCTCCTATATCCAAGGCTCCATACAGGATGGCACCGACGGAGTTGGAGATTTTGAAGAAGCAACTGCAAGAATATTCAGACAGGGGATTGATTAGGCCAAGTACTTCACCATGGGGAGCTCCAGTACTGTTGGCCAACAAGAAGGATGGTGGTAAGAGACTTTGTATTGACTATAGGGAGTTGAACAAAGTTACCATCAAGAACAAGTATCCTTTACCCAGGATTGATGATCTGTTTGATCAGCTTCATG
Source organism: Agave tequilana (assembly GCA_038442645.1). Lineage (NCBI taxonomy): Eukaryota > Viridiplantae > Streptophyta > Magnoliopsida > Asparagales > Asparagaceae > Agave > Agave tequilana. Next base: position 158,586 of record JAVJIF010008902.1, on the reverse strand, counting down.
GAGCCCGTGTATTCTCTAAATTGGATTTACAGTCGGGGTACCATCAGCTGAGGGTGAAGAAAGAGGATATCCCAAAGACTGCATTCAGGACCCGTTATGGCCACTATGAGTTTCTAGTTATGCCTTTCGGAGTCACCAATGCCCCTTCAGTTTTCATGGATTTGATGAACCGAGTGTTCTCGCCCTATCTGGATCAGTTTGTTGTTGTTTTCATAGATGACATCCTGATCTATTCAAAGAGCAACAGGGAGCATGCAGAACACTTGAGGATTGTATTGCAGACTCTCCAGCAGGAGCAGCTTCATGCTAAGAGGAGCAAGTGTGATTTCTGGTTGGACAGCATAGCTTTCCTTGGACACATAGTTTCAGCAGAAGGAATTTCAGTTGATCCCAGCAAAGTCCAGGCAGTGAAGGATTGGCCCATTCCAAGGACGGTGACTGAGATTAAGAGTTTTCTTGGACTAGCCGGATATTACAGACGCTTTGTCCAGGATTTCTCTAGGATTGCAGCTCCATTGACCAGGCTCACCAGGAAAGGGGAAAGGTACATATGGACAGAGGAGTGTACTGCAGCATTTGAGCAATTGAAGCAGAGGCTCATTTCAGCTCCAATCTTGAGGACTCCCTCAGGTAGAGGAGGGATGGTCATCTACAGTGATGCATCAGATAAAGGCCTGGGGTGTGTGCTTATGCAACATGGTCATGTTATAGCATATGCATCAAGGCAACTGAAGACTCATGAGAGGAATTACCCAACTCATGACTTGGAGCTAGCAGCTGTTATCTTTGCCTTGAAGATTTGGAGGCATTATCTTCTGGGAGATAAGGTGTTGATATATACAGATCACAAGAGCCTCAAGTATATTTTCTCACAGAAAGAGTTGAATATGAGGCAGAGGAGGTGGCTTGAACTGATGGCGGACTATGATATTGACTTGCAATATCATCCAGGCAAGGTCAATACAGTTCCAGATGCACTGAGCAGGATGCCAGAGAATAGAATGCTTGTCCAGCTCACTCAGCAGAAGGAGTTGATTCGAGACTTCATCAGTTTGGACTTGATGTTAGTTCGAAGGACTGAGAAGGCAGGACAGTTCATGACTTTGCAGATTCAGTCAGCATTGATTGATGAGATCAGGGAAGCTCAGAAGGAAGATCCCAGGTTACAGACATTCCGAGCTCAGGTAGAGGCTGGATTGAGGACTGATATCAGCATTCATCCGGATGGTGCCTTATACTTTGGTAGCAGGATTTGTGTTCCCCAAGGAGAAGTTCGGCAGAAGATTTTGGCAGAAGCTCACAGTTCAGCATATTCCATCCACCCAGGGGGAAACAAGATGTATCAGGACTTGAAGAAGCAGTTTTGGTGGAATGCTATGAAGAGGGAGATAGCTCAGTTTGTGGCCAAGTGCCTGGTGTGCCAGCAGATAAAGATAGAGCATCAGAGGTCTGCTGGACTTCTACATCCTTTGCCGATACCCGAATGGAAGTGGGAGCACATCACTATGGATTTTGTCACGGCATTACCTCGTAGTCCCAAGGGTAACAATGCTGTGTGGGTCATCATTGATCGCCTCACCAAGTCAGCTCACTTCATACCATTCAGGGTGGGACAGTCAACGGAGGTCTTGGCAGACAAGTACATGAAGGAGATAGTTCGTCTGCATGGAGTTCCAGTCAGTATTGTATCAGACAGAGACACAAGATTCAGATCTCATTTCTGGGAGAGTCTCCAAGAAAGTTTGGGAACTCGTCTGAAATTCAGTACATCATATCATCCTCAGACAGACGGACAATCTGAGAGGACTATCCAGATTCTTGAAGATATGCTAAGGGCCTGCATGATTGAATTCCAGGGATCATGGGAAGACCATCTTCATTTAGCTGAGTTTTCTTATAACAACAGCTATCAGGAAAGTATCAAGATGACACCATTTGAAGCATTGTATGGAAGGAAGTGTAGGTCACCGATTTGTTGGGATGAAGTCGGTGAGAGGGGACTTTTGGGGCCAGAGATTCTGATTCAGACCACAGAGAAGGTCAGAATCATCAGAGACCACCTCAGGGCAGCACAGAGCCGTCAGAAGAGTTGGGCTGACACACAGAGAAGGCCATTGGAGTTCCAGGCAGGTGACCATGTGTTTTTAAAGATATCACCTACCAAGGGAGTTATCCGGTTCGGTACTCGTGGAAAGCTTAGTCCGAGGTACATCGGCCCATTCGAGATCTTGGACCGTGTGGGAGATGTATCGTACAGATTGGCTTTACCTCCATCTTTAGAGGGAGTGCACAATGTTTTCCACGTATCTCAGTTGAGGAAATATGTAAAGGATGATAGTCATATTTTGGATCATTCCGAACTGGAACTACAGCCAGATTTATCATATCAGGAGAAGCCGATGGCCATTTTGGATAAGAGTGTGAAGACACTGAAGAACAAGGCTATACCATTGGTATTGGTGTCTTGGAACAGACATGCACCGGGAGAAGCCAAATGGGAACGAGAGGATGTTATCCGAGAGCGTTACCCTCAACTCTTCACATCTTGATTTGGTAAAAACTCTTTCCTTCTATTCTTTTCTACTGTTATCTCTCATCTTTTCCTTATCTATCTGTTACCTTTCCTGTTACCTTTCACCTTATGAAATTTCGAGGACGAAATTTTTGTAAGGTGGGTGGATTGTAATACCCTGTTCCCAGAATACGTACTTAGTTGCGTATTCAGCTTTTCGACCGTATTTTTCGATTTACTTCCTGTATTTGACCGATTTCACTTTCAAATATCATTTTCCAATATATTAGATTTTCTATGATTTTCTGGATTTTTCCTGAATTAAAATAAATTTCTTCAAAACCGGTGTCGACCAGTGTCGCTGATCGATTCCTGGATTTTTATTTTTCAAACGGTTAAGAATTTCTAGAAGAGTCTTTAGACCTTATTTCTTAGAATGATATTTCCTACTTAAATACTTTTTCTGAGAATTTTATGAATTTATGAAAATTTCAACGGAGTCGGTAAATTACTGATTCCGGGATTTTTAGTTTTAAAACTATAAAGTATTTCTTAAAAAGGATTTCACTATTAGTCTTCATATATTATTATTGATTTTTGATAAAATTTACGAGTCGTTCCGAGATACTTGAATTTCGGACGATTTCGGTATTTTCCGAAATATTTTCCGCATCTTTGACTTAAACCCGGGAACTTGTATTTTCAATATTTTATTTTCTTAATCCAAGAGAAAATATCTTCTCCTTTATGATTTCTTTTCTTTTTCCTTTCCTTATTTCTTTCCTCCACAACCACAAGTTTTTTTTCTCCATTTTCCAAAACTCCATTTTCTCCAAAAATTTCAACTCCACACAATTTTCTCACCTACTTCCTCATTAAATGCCCACCTTTTCTCTCTCTCCCATGGCCGGCCAAGTGGTGGCTAGGAGAGACACCTCACCTCCCCTTTTTGCACAAAACCCCCTCTCAATTTCTTTAATTGCATCTCCTTTACAAAAATCAAATCCTATATAAGTTTCCCTTTACATTCTTTTCTCTTTTTCCTTCAATTCACCAAGAGATTAGCCCTCACCTCTTCCTTCTCCATCTCAAACTCAACCCTAACTCCAAGAACACCACAAGATCTTCACCTCTAGCTCAAGCTACTGATTTGGAGCGCATCTCTCTTCGTCGGAAGTATCGCCAAGGATCGAGTGGGTGATACCGTCGACTACGATCTCTTCCGAACTCGCATAGAACTTCGATTAACCGTTCGAGGTGAGTATATTTACTCACCAGGACTTGTAAACTCCTTTGTATACTTGTGTTGACAATTCATGTTCACTTGAGCCATAAAAATCACATTTTTAGACCCTCAAACAAAACCCTAGAAATCTGTTCTGTTTGCTATTTTCCCACGATTAGTCGACTAGACCTAGGGACTAGTCGACTAATCCACTCTAGTTGAAACTTAAACTTTTCTGATTTCACAGTTTTAGTCGACTAGGCCAGATTTCCAGTCGACTAGAGACCCCTAGTCGACTACCCATTTCTCCCCAGTCGACTCCTGTTTTCCTGAAATAAAACATCAACTCTCTGTATCTCAGACTTAGTCGACTTAGGTATCCATTAGTCGACTAGTAGTTCCCTGTTAGTCGACTACCCTTACAACCCTAGTCGACTAACTTTCCCTGAAACAGAACCCAACTCTCTGTTTCCCAGTTTTAGTCGACTCACCCAGACTAGTAGTCGACTTAAGACCCCTATTAGTCGACTAACCCTTCCACCTAGTCGACTAATTCTGACTGTTTGACTTGGTTGATTCTGTTCTGAATTTGGATCTTATTGTTGATACACGTGTGGCATATTATTCTTGTTCTTGCTTCTTAACTGGTACTACATGACATGTTACTTGATAGACATTATCTCATACTGCTTCATGACTTGTTATTACATATCATAGCTTCATAACTTGTTAAAATGTGAATATCACCACTTATCATGCCATCACTTGAACCAAGCATGATACACTTGACTTTTGCATAAAATGGACCAACTTACACATGGGTCGGGGGAAAACATGCGGATATCGATATGTGTTCGTGTTTACAGTGGTTTTTAGGAATGTTGTGCAACTCATGTTCCGGTCTGACCTGTGGGCCTCCAGGGGACCGAGGGGAGTGCTTGCTCCCTCTATTACTGGTACCATCATGATAAGGGCATACATAAGTCCCTCCCGTTTAGCCTAGCGGCTGGCTTCCGTCACCAAGCAACGGAACAATCCTGGACCGTTATCCCGGGCATGTACGGGGTCCACTGTAAACATAGTTCGTCGATACAACCGCTGATTTCCAATAACAACCTTGCTTTACTAGGATATGGATCTATGTGCTCTGGGACGCTGGGTCACATAGCTAGATATCACAGTAAGACAAGTAATAATAATAAGATGTTAACTGTAAATCTAATGTATTAGGACTTTATCTCTTCTTGCTTTCCATACTTGTTAGCTGATATTCCTTATATGGTTTCATACTACTTATACATGTCTTTTAGCCACTTGGCTGTAGTCCGTTTATTGTTTATATGTCTTGACTCCTTGGATTTGCATATTCAGATTCCGAAGCTTGGAACGAAGTGGAGCCATCCACAGAGGACCAAGCTTACTTTAGCGAGCAGGCGGACTAGTTCCAGTCCCTTCGTGCCAGACTTATCTTTTGACTCACGAGATCCTCTTTCTACTTGTGAGCTTTTTGTATACATATTTGTATATATTTCTTTTGGACTTGGTTATGATGTAATACACATGTATTGTGTAATACTTTATAATATCCTGTGATAACTTTGTATGTGTACTTCTTGTGTTGGCATATGTATTGATACCACGCTTTGTCGTGTACTCTGTGTCTTGTTGTACTTTTTGCTTAGCGTATATACGTGTGGGGCAATTTCTGGCCTACGTATATACGTCGCAGTGACGTCCCCGTATCCGTGGAATCGGGGCGTTACAATCATCCTGAAGATGCTTGTTATAGGTGTCTCATACATGTCGAACATCAAAATATTTGGTGGATCTTTACCAAGCGTCGAGAGAAAATGGGAAGAATGTAGAAATGATTGATGGTGAAATTGACATAACAAACTTGGATATTTCTTGTTTTTCTGTGGACTCCGGTGAAAAACTCGGTTTCCTGATCGGTGATGAGTTTGTCTAAAATGATTAAGGTTTGTTTTTGTTTGCAGTGTTATCTTATTGTATATGTTTCGTTTCTTTGTTTTCTTAGTTTAATCACTGAATAAAATAGCTTGTTTGATTGTCATCAATTTATTTTGTTAGAATATCAAAATAAGTGGAGAAGATGTGTGTCTTGCAGATAGTGCAGCTATGCACACTATTCTTTGAGATAAAATTTACTTCACAAGCTTAACTTTAGAATAAGCTAAAGTAAATACTATATTAGACACCGAAAATCTAATTGAAGACTCCGGAAGAGCTAACATCATATTGCCAAGAGGGACATAATTTTATATTAGCAATGCATTATATTCTAGCAAATTCATAAAAAATTATCTTAGTTTTAAAGATATTCACCCAATGGATATCACATTGAAACCACAAATGAATCTAATATTGAATATCTTTGTATTACCTCTGTTATTTCATACGAAAAGTATATTTTAGAGAAGCTCACTGCCCTCTCATCTGGGTTATACCATACAACAATAAGAATTATAAATTTACTTGTAATGAACCAGAAATTCTCTGATCCAAAGAACTTCATGCTTTGGCATGATGGATTGGGTTACCCAGGGGTAATTATGATGTGGAGAATAATTGAAAATTCATATGGATATACAATTCAGAAAATTCTTTTACCAGGGGATCATTCATGTACCGCTTGTTTTCAAGACAAATTGATTATTAAGCCATCACCTTCTAAAATTATCAATGAAATTTCAAGCTTTTTAGAATGAATTCAAGGGGATATATGTCAACCAATTCATCCACCATTTGGACCATTTAGTTATTTCATGATTTTAGTTGATGATTCCACTAGATGGTAACATGTTTGTTTGCTTTCTTCTCGTAGCGTTGCATTTGCTAAACTGCTTGCCCAAATTATTCAACTAGAAGTGCAATTTTTTGATTATTCAATTAAGTCAATTCGTCTTAATAGTGCCAGTGAATTTTCTTCTCGAGCATTTTGCATGTCTCTAGGAATTACTATTGAACATCATGTTGCTCACGTTCATACCCAAAATGGCTTAGCAGAATCTTTTATCAAATTGCTTCAGTTGATCGCTAGGCCTTTACTTATGAGAACAAAACTTTTTGTCTCTGCTTGGGCTCATGAAATATTACATGCTGCTGCATTATCCCACATCTGACCTTTAGCTTATCACAAGCCTGCATCTTTACAACTATTTTTTTGGCCAACCTCCAAACATTATTCACTTGCGAGTTTTTTGTTGTGTTGTGTATGTTCCCACTGCACCCCTCAACGTACCAAAATGGGCCCCCCAATGAAGACTTGGAGTTTTGACTCTCTGTCCATCATAAGATACCTTGAACCCCTGACTGGTGATGTTTTAAAGCAAGATTTATGAATTGTCATTTTGATGAGAAAACATTCCCACCATCGAGGGAGAAAAGTCGAAGACTGAAAAATGACGTGAAATTTCTTGAAATACTATAACTTTGTCACATCTTGATTCTCATACTAATCAATGTGAACTTGAAGTTCAAAAGATTTTTCATTTACAAAGTATTGTGAATTATTTACCAGACGCTTTCACCGATAATGAGAAAGTAACAAAATCACATATATCAGCAATGAACACTCCAGCAAAGATCAATGTCTCGGAAGGACAATTAACTAATACAATTGCAAATGAGTCTAAGACACGTCTGGAGTATGGAAGACTAGTTGGTGCAAAAGACACAGTTTCTTAGAAGAGAAGGCTCCAAGAATTGAATATGAAAAATTGATGCTCTGAAAGGGTCCGCAAAATAAATGAAAGCAATAGAAATGGGTACTCTAGAAGAGTACATACAATAAAAGCATGCAATAGAATTAATGGATAAAGGATAAAAAAAATCCTTAAAGAGACACAAGTACCTGAAAATAAAGAGATATCAATCAATTATGTATCAATTGGAGATATATGGGATATAAACAATATCATTGTTGATGACAGATTTTCCTTCACAGTAACACTTGAAATCACCAGAAGTGACAAGGATCTTGTAACGCCCCGATCCCGCAGGTACGGGGACGTTATGGCGACGTACATACGCGAGGTGGGAAACACGCTCACGCGTACGTTAAGCCTCAGTACAGTACATTACCTCCATATAGTCATGAGGTCCAGCATGAAATAAGTACAAGAATACCTGCAAAAAGGGGTCAGCGATCATAACCGATATGAAAAATAGAGACAAATAAGATAACAGAAATAAATGCCCAAGATACCTATGAATAGGTCAGATGAGAAATCTTCTATGTCACTCCAAGGCACTCTCTGCTACTCCGAGAACTCGGATCTCCAATCTGGGCACGCAAACCCAGGGTCGTCAGAAAGCGACCTAGTGAGTGGTAAAATGAAGGAGGCAGTAATATATACATAATAATACAAGCACGATACTAATATATAATACCTAATGTGGTACAAGTGCTATTATATCATAATATTGTAAGCATATAGGAAGCAGTGGAAATATATAAACATGTCATCTTTTGGTACCATCACAACCTAGCCGATTATCATCGGGTCATGACTCTAATCATATCTAGTTTTTATAATAAATAATGTTATCTAGCGGTGACGTAAAAGCAGTGAACATGGTAGTGATGTAAATGAACATGCAGGTGGGCATATGCAATATGAACATGCTACTGTGTTGTGTCTAAATAGCATATAAGCAATGCAAAACAGAATATATTTAATGCAAGGTGTACATGTGCATGAGTAGTATGCCACCATCGGTATCAGGTAGTGTAGCAAAGTCTACAGGTAACATGATAGCGGATACAATAACATGAACAGGAACAGTAACAGGTAAGCAAGATCACAATGAACGTGATAGCAGACAAAATAATAGGAACAGTAACAAGTTAGTATACACGTATCAGGCAAGTCATGTGATTGACACAATAGTAGAAATCAGTACCACCTGATATTTTAATCAATCTCTTCCAGTGTCCCATACCACTGGCAGTTCATACTGGAGCCCGCACTCCAGTCGAACCCATCCGGACATGGCCTACGGGTACCATTATCCAGACGAGAGAGTGACCAAATAACAAGTGTTCCCAACGTCACTATTGTGTATACTGTTTTATTATGTTAATTGGAAACCCATGGTCGAGGAGTTCTTATCGGGTGGATGTATCCCGTGCATACCCGGGATTACGGCCTTAAACGGACCCCTGGCTGCTGAGACCAGGGCCCTCCGCTAAGAGGGGAGCACGAATCAAGTAACGGGAGCTCATGGAGCTAGTGGTAGGCAGCACTACCGTCCCCTGCAGTGGGACTAACAATATGGATCCAGTACATCACCCGATAAGATCTAATCGACCGTCAAGTCTCCCCCATATCCCAGTTATCATTATGATCTGATATGTCAAGTATCCAATGTAACAAGAACAAATAATAGTACATGATACGGGTAACATGATAACTGGACCAGAGCTCTGTTGATAGCATAGAACAATATAACGGGAATCGGGAACAATATATCAGGAACAATATAACGGGAACAATATAACGGGTATCTTGGGCATTTATTTCTGTTATCTTATTTGTCTCTATTTTTCATATCGGTTATGATCGCTGACCCCTTTCTGCAAGTATTCTTGTACTTATTTCATGCTGGACCTCATGACTATATGGAGGTAATGTACTGTACTGAGGCTTAACGTACGCGTGAGCGTGTTTCCACCTCGCGTATGTACGTCGCCATAACGTCCCCGTACCTGCGGGATCGGGGCGTTACAAAGTGGTATCAGAGCCTAGGTTCACACCTGGCGTGGGTAACCACCTGGGTCAACCCTCGGGCTCTTACCAACAGTACAATCAGGTTCAGATTCATTTATCTGTCTCTGAATTTGGGGAGTCCAGCAACGAGTACAAGAATACCATGACATTGCCCATTCATTTCTTGACTCCTTTGTATTCCTTACTGACAGTTATCAACTAGACTATCTGATTTCCGTCCTGCTTTCATTTCATCTTCTTGCTTCCAATCCATCATTTCACTACCATACTTCTCCATCCCGAGTTCCTTATAGATCAGAGTGCGCAGCGGAAGTGTCGTGGACCCGTAACATTGAGGCTTTGGGGTTTGAAATATTGTTCTCACACCTGATTTGAAATTGCGAGGACGCAATTTTTATAAGGTGGGGAGAAATGTAACCTCCTGATCCCTGGTGGACGTATCACCGTATCGGCACGCGATACGACGTACAAAATTGATTTGACCTCCGTGGTAGTCCAATTGAGTTGATTTCAGTTTCAAAAATTATTTTCTAATATTTTAGAATTTTCAGGATTTTCTAGAATTTTTCTGGATTATTTTGTAAAATCTCCGTAGTCGGGGTCCGTTTAAGGCCGTGATCCCGGGTATGCACGGGATACATCCACCCGATAAGAACTCCTCGACCATGGGTTTTCAATTAACATAATAAAACAGTATACACAATAGTGACGTTGGGAACACTTGTTATTTGGTCACTCTCTCGTCTGGATAATGGTACCCGTAGGCCATGTCCGGATGGGTTCGACTGGAGTGCGGGCTCCAGTATGAACTGTCAGTGGTATGGGATACTGGAAGAGATTGATTAAAATATCAGGTGGTACTGATTTCTACTATTGTGTCAATCACATGACTTGCCTGATACATGTATACTAACTTGTTACTGTTCCTATTATTTTGTCTGCTATCATGTTCATTGTGATCTTGCTTACCTGTTACTGTTCCTGTTCATGTTATTGTATCCGCTATCATGTTACCTGTAGACTTTTCTACACTACCTGATACCGATGGTGGCATACTACTCATGCACATGTACACCTTGCATTAAATATATTCTGTTTTGCATTGCTTATATGCTATTTAGACACAATACAGTAGCATGTTCATATTGTATATGCCCACCTGCATGTTCATTTACATCACTATCATGTTCACTGCTTTTACGTCACCGCTAGATAACATTATTTATTATAAAAACTAGATATGATTAGAGTCAGGACCCGATGATAATCGGCTAGGTTGTGATGGTACCAAAAGATGACATGTTTATATATTTTCACTGCTTCCTATATGCTTACAATATTATGATATAATAGCACTTGTACCACATCAGGTATTATATATTAGTATCGTGCTTGTATTATTATGTATATATTACTGCCTCCTTCATTTTACCACTCACTAGGTCGCTTTCTGACGACCCTGGGTTTGCGTGCCCAGATTGGAGATCCGAGTTCTCGGAGTAGCAGAGAGTGCCTTGGAGTGACATAGAAGATTTCTCATCTGACCTATTCATAGGTATCTTGGGCATTTATTTCTGTTATCTTATTTGTCTCTATTTTCATATCGGTTATGATCGCTGACCCCTTTCTGCAGGTATTCTTGTACTTATTTCATGCTGGACCTCATGACTATATGGAGGTAATGTACTGTACTGAGGCTTAACGTACGCGTGAGCGTGTTTCCACCTCGCGTATGTACGTCGCCATAACGTCCCGTACCTGCGGGATCGGGGCGTTACAGATCTTGAGCCACAAACCATCAAAGAGTATCGATGTCGACATGATTGGCCAAAAATGAAAAGATGCAATACAAACAGAATTAGACTCTGAGCAAAACGTAAAGTATTTAGACCCGTAATCCAAATACCTGAGAGTATAAAACCAATACAAGTAGAAATTATTCGGAAAACAAATGAAAATAATGAGATTGTAAGATACAAAGCTCAACTTATAGTACAAGGTTTCCTGAAGAGACCTGGAATTGGTTATGGAGAAATATACTTTCCTGTAATGGATGTTTTACTCTTCACTATTTGATTACTTTGGTAGTCTCAGAAGGACTAAGAATGCGTCTTATGGATGTAGTTACGGTATATTATATGGGTCATTAGATAATGACACTCACACACACACACACACACACATATTAAGTTTCAATGTGATTAAGTTTAAAAAAATTTCGTATAAGTTTTGATGAGTTTTTAGAGTCTTATTGATTTTATCTTCATAAACATGATTCTTACACAATTCTTGTACATTATTTTTTGTTTACTCACGAGTTTACAATTCATGAGAAAGATAGTGCAATTTCGATATAGAGTGATAATTCTTGTGTAATTAGTATCTTTCATGAAATACACACACATATACACACACACATACATACATACATACATACATATACATACATATATATATATATATATATATATATATATATATATATATATATATATATATATATATATATATATATATATATGTAACACCCCGATCCCGATGGTACGGGGACGTTACTGCAACGTATATACGCAAGTCAGAAGTACCTTCACGTATATACGCTAAGCATCAGTACAGGCAAGAATCAGAGTACGGAAGCAAGTGGTGCATTATACATTCCAACACATAGGTACAATTACAGAGTCATCACCAGAGGTGATCTAATATTACAATAATATTACATCACCTGATGGGCGCAAATGCGAGAGTACAAGGAATATACGAGAGTAAACAGTATAAAAGGCACTCACGAGTTTACAAAAGGAGAACTCGAGAGGCACACAGGGGGCCTGGAAGGATGGAGCCCTGGACGGTCTGCTGTAGATCCACGCTACCGCTGCGCTACTCTGATCAGCAACAGGGAGAATCCACACGCTCCAAGCTCCAAAACCTGGACATGAGAATCCAGGGGAGTCAGATGAAACTCCCCAGGCGAGTAGTGATGCAAAGGCCAGATGGCGAGTAAGGATGAGCACAAGTGCGAATATAACCATGGTATCAAGTACAGGAGACAAGAGGGTTAGAACACAAATACAGCAGGTATGAACAGGTATAGCATAGTCACGATAAAACAGGAAATCTGATATAAAACCCAATTACGAGCAAAACCGATTGTACAAGCTTAGGTCACGGCTCCATGAGATTTGTACATCGAAGGAATAATCCAAACAAGGAAACCCTCATTTATATACCTTTATCTCATATCATCGTAATCCAAGCACATACAATCACAAGTCACAAAGTGGTCATAACAGAAGTACATAACAGGCGTAACAGGAGTACATAGCGGGAGTCATAAGAATCGTAACAGGAATCATAATGAGAATCCATAACAGGCATCATAACAGGAGTCCAATACAGGTGTCATAACGGGGAATCATAACAAGCATCCATAGTGTAACAAGATAAGAAGTAAGGTAGATCGGGCAACTCTAGTTATCTCCTAAACTAATATAAAATCTATAAAACCGAATAAAAACCGATTACGAGTAAATCTAATTGTACAGGTCTAGGTCATGGCTCCATGAGATTAGTACCTCGAAGGAATAATCCAAACAAGGAAACCCTCATCCATATACCTTTACCTCATGTCACCGTAACCTGAACTTGTACAGCTCGAGTTACAAAACAATGTGGCGGAGACATATTAGAATTATTATTATGATTAGGCTGTCTAAGTTGTAGGCTTTAGTATGCGTCCCATTACACATACTTCTACTTACAATTTATAGAGCAAGTTATCTGGAAACTGATAAAGTTCGATGCATCATGTTCTGGATGGGTCCCGTACATGCCCGGGACAACGGTTCAGGAGTATCCGGTGCTGAGCCGGAACGTACTGCTAGGTACCGGGACTTATGGTCGCCCGAACAGGAATAGAGTATCGCAGATCCCATAGAAATAGGTCTAGGGTGTGTGCATACCCGGCATGAATATCAGGAGTAGGGGTGCCAGCACACCCCACGGAATCCCTGGTGGCCGCCAGGTGATCCCTCAAGTATGTGGCCACGCGTGACTCGATAGTACCACCATGAACATGATTAATCAGGGCCCATCAGTTTCCCCCAAACCGGTGCAAGTTGTCTAATTATAATAGTATATCAAGTAAGCAGGACATGATCAGGAATGGGGATCATAACAGGAGTCATAACAGGAATCAGGTATAAACAAGAGATGGCCCTGCAGATTCAAGAGGTGGCCCCCACGGATTCAAGAGGTGGCCCCCACCGGGTATGGTGTGGCACTTTGTTCCATGTGGCACTTTGCTCTGAGGGGATGGATTCTAGAGGTGGCCCCCACAGATTCAAGAGGTGGCCCCCACCGTGTATGGTGTGGCACTTGTTCTATGTGGCACTTAGTTCCATTCAGGACTTGACGAGAACAGGAAGTATAACAGGAGTTAGTAGCAAGTAGCAGTATGACAGGTGCCAGGTGATAACATATTGGACAAGAGTGTGATAGATTGTATCTGGCAAGTGGTAGGGTAATAGTTAAATAAGATCAACAGAAGCTGAGCAACTGGAGGCACATGATCAATACAAGGTCAAAGGAAAGGGTCTATTGTCAATAAAGCGATCAAACATGGAAATCAGTCAAACTTAGTCGACTAGAGGAATCAGTAGTCGACTAGACAAGGAGTAAGTCGACTATAAAGGGGGACCAAGTCGACTTAGAGAAGTCCGCGTTTCAGAGAACCGCGTTTCAGAAAAGGGTTAGTCGACTAGACGCAAGGGGTAGTCGACTAGCATGCTGCGTTTCGCAAAACTGCGTCTCACGAAGTCGCGTTCCACAAGCCCGCGTCTTGCCACAAGTCCGCGTCTCATGAATCCGCGTTTCACAAGCCCGCGTCTCACAAGAAAGAGTTAGTCAATAAGGGATGAAAGAGTAGGCCGCGTTTCATGGAAAGGGTGCGTCTCTCAAGGTCGCGTCTCACATGGTCGCGTCTCACAAGGCCGCGTTTCCAAGAGCCGCGTTTCTCAGAGCTGCGTTTCCAAGATTCGCGTCTCAGGAAGGTTAGTCGACTAGGAAGAATGATTAGTCGACTAATAGGGTGCGTTTAGAATAACAAGGCTGTGTTTCAAGGAGTTAGTCGACTTATGATTTGGGCAAGTCGACTAATACTGGGAAACAGTGAGCAGTAACAGCTTTTTAAGAGTTATAGTTTGTTGATAAAAATACAAGTTCTTGGCGGGGAAAAGCACTCGCCGAAATAGGAAAATCAAGCGAGAACACCCGCATAGTCAATAAAATACGAAGGCAAGCGGATAGCGAGAATTACTCGCTTAACAAGATCTTTGCTGCGTCCAACGAAGGGAAGCTCGGTCCCAATCCAAAAGGAGGGCACCGACCCTAAGTTTTGCCGCCGGAGAAGAAACACGGCCCCAATCCAAAAGGAGTGGCCGGTCTTCACAAGTGATGGAGAGAGGTTGAAGAAGGTGGTATGGGGATGTTGTTGTGGAGAAGATGGAGTTTGGGTAAACAAAGGAAGCAAGAGAAGGAGCTCTCTCTCGGTGGTTCCTCTGTTGGGAGCCGTAGGAAGCAAAGAAGAAGAAGAAGAAGAAGTAAAATGAAGGGAGAGAGAAGGAGAGGGGGTATTTATAGGATTTGAGTTTGTGAAGTGATGCAAATAAATAAAGGTGAGGGGGTTTTTGTAAAATTGAGGGATATGATATCACTCTTGGCCACTTGGCCGATTGTAGTGATGGGGAAGGGTTATAATATCAAGGAGAAGACTTTTGGGAAGAGAGGCATTAAATGAAGAGAGAGAAGGGGAATATACACCATATAAGACAAAAGAATCAAAAGGAGAGATTCATGCGTTTCTCCCACTCAAACGCAGCCCAAATAGGAGGCTTGCGTTTAAGCCAAAAATAGGCCAAACGCGAGAGTGAAAGTGGCGTTTCAAGGGAGAAGCAAAGCTGCGTTTCAAAGAGGAGAGAGAAAGTCATGATAATTGATGGGATTGATCCGAAGTGCATTAAATGCGGAATGGGGAGGATCTACACAATAAATGCAGAATCCCAGGTTGGTGAGATCTGCGTTTGAGGAAGGAGAGAGAAAATGGGGAAAAGACAAAGTGGAATATGTGGGACAATCTCCTCGGTATCTGGGAAAACACCGGAATAGCCCAAAATTAAAGTAACTCGGAAAGTTTCCCAAAAATTCCCAAAAATCATAAATATTATAAAATGATTTTCGGTGAAATCGTTTTCAGAAATTCAATTTCCTTTTCGAGATAAAAATCATAAGGTCAACCGTCAATCTCGGTATACACCGGATTGGCCGGGTTTTGATAAAATCTGATAAATCCCAGAAAATGTATTTAGATAGAAAATATGATTTTAAGAAATAATATCTAAAGGTACTTTTAGAAATTCTAAACCATTTGTAAATTAAAAATCCGGGAATCGGTCAACAAAACTGGCCGATACCGGTTTTGAAGATTTTCAACTTAATCCAGGAAAATTCCAGAAATTCACATAAAATCTAGAATATTAGAAAATGATGTTTAAAACTGACATCGGTCAGATAGGAATACCAGAATGTCCAAACCAAGCAATACTCTGGGATCGGGCCTTCGGTTCAAACTAAGGTTGACTCCGAATCCACGAATCCAAATCCAAGACAAAACGATCATGTAAACATGCATAATACAAAATAAATACGGGAAGTAAATCGAAAAATACGATCGAGAAATCTGAATACGCAATTAAGTACGTATTCCGGAAGCGGGGTGTTTCAATATATATATATATATATATATATATATATATATATATATATATATATATATATATATATATATATATATATGATTGGTTCCATATTAGTAAAATTTTGAACTAGTTTTAAAATTATTTTAAATTAGTTCATTTAACTCTTCACTTGGTAGCATTTACAAATTAATTTCAAATTATTTTCAAATGATTTTATTTTTGAAAATACCTACCCTTTGTGGGCTGCTGATTGGGTTATCATGCATTGTATGATTTATTCGATTATTCTGTTTACATATACATGTTAGGTTGGTGATAAAAATAAGTTATACACATGATTTACATGATAATTGATTTTTATATACTCATTCATGGTTATTATATATATATGTATGCTTTAAATTATAAGTGGTATTAAATTTCTATTGGTATACATACACATATATATAATTTGATTGATTGTGCTTATTTAAAAGTCTGTGCATGTTTTCGTGCATGTCTTAACAT
Source organism: Agave tequilana (assembly GCA_038442645.1). Lineage (NCBI taxonomy): Eukaryota > Viridiplantae > Streptophyta > Magnoliopsida > Asparagales > Asparagaceae > Agave > Agave tequilana. Next base: position 141,834 of record JAVJIF010008902.1, on the reverse strand, counting down.
AATTCATTTCATGATAAGCTTGATTTTGCTTCAATATAGATATTGATATCTTTTAACAAGCTTATGCAATTATTTTTTTGGTATTTTAAAAGGGGAGAGAATTTCTTTGATTATTCACTTTAATTTCCTTCTTTTTGATTAAAAGAGCGAAAATTTAACAATTTTGTCAAAGAAAAAATTACTTGGTATCTGTATTTCAAAAATTCAATTGGTATTTATCTTATTTTGCTAATTGGTATCTTTGTTTAATTTAATTCAAATTGTTTCTTAATAAGTTTTCAATTGGTATTAAAAGTGCTCAAATTTTCAAATGTTTGATTCAAGTGGTATCCAATATTTAAATTGTTTTAATTTCAATTGGTATATATATCCTAAATTGTTCTGCATTGGTTTTCAAAATCACAAGTGGTATCTACACTCCAAACTTAAAAATCTTTTTGATTTTAATTGATTTTCAAATTTTATTTTTGACATGTATTGCGTATATGCAATGGGAGCTTAACATCTCCTCTTTATGTAGATTCATAATGAGTGTATTATATAAATAAGAGCTTATCACTTTTCTCTATATGATGCACATGTATAGGGAGAGCTTAACATCTCCATCTATGCATTGTACATTATGTTTATGTGATTTAAGGCTTATTTATCTCTTCTTCATGTAATGCATGTATGCAAGGGGAGTTAACTTCACGTCTCTCCTCGTCATGAATTTATATCGCGTATATATTTATTTTATTTTCTTTACCCCTTTATTGATGAAGTGACAGAAAAAGAGAAATTTAGAGTTTATATATGCATGTTATTTATGTTTGATATCTTGTTTGTTTTATAAAAAGGTGAGAGGTTTTATGCATATTTATTCTCTTATTTACGCATATTTGTTTATGTGTGAAGCTTTATTGAATATCTTTATATGTTTATATTTATGCGTAAGTTAAGAGGGAGCTTTTATAAAGCTCTTCTCTAATCCATGCATATATAACTATATGAGTTTTGTCATCATACAAAAGAGAGATTGTTGACCCAAAGGTCCATCACTCTAGTTTTGATGATGATTAACTGATGTAGTTATTGTACTAATGATCTTGTTATATATAAGGTACATGTTTAATCAATGTCTTAGTTTGGTGTTTAGCTTCATCAATAGACTCAAATTCAAGATTTGAAGTGTTGATTCAAGAGCTCAAGTATAAAGATTATATCTAGCACTCAAGAAGAAGTCAAGATCAACATGGATCATGTTTGATCAAGTCAAGATGAAGTGGGAGACCATATCAAGAAGAAGACTTGAAGTTTGTAAAAGAGTTTGAAAGTGTTTAGAAGTTTTTGTAAAATTTAGATTAGATTTGATTGCTCAAGTTTACACTCACACACAAAAGACTTTGATATTGGTTTAATTGAGTTTTCAATTTAGATTTCATCAAAAGTGAGATTTATGGTTTTCTTTGCGAATTTAATATGATTAGAATCACAATTGAGTTTTTATATGTGTTTATGTCTCAAAGAAATAAGTTTTATTATTTGGAATGCGTATTAGAATTGCCCATACACATTAGAGCTTCAATGAGTTTGAAAAACTTATTTTCTATTTTGTATAAGTTCAGTAAAACTTGTTTGTAAAAGTTTAGTTTTGTAGTTTAATGAAAAATATTTAAAATGATTTATATTTCAAAATGAATATAAACATCTCAAAAAGAAGTTCACATATTTGTAATATGTGTTCACATATATTTGCACTCAAATGTTTACAAGAACTTATTTTTATGAAATTTATAAATATTTATTTAAATTTTTAAAGATGTTTATTTTATTGTTTTAATAGTTTATATTTAAAAACACATTTAAAATTTCAAAAAAAATTATTTTTTTGGCATTTTTATAGATTTTTATTTATATTTAAAAAGGGTTTTAAATAAAATTCTATCAAACAAAATCTAAAATAAAATAAATGTTCTGGGCTGTTGGGCCCAATCGACCAGCCAAAGGATAGTTATCTCTGGCAGGCCCACCTGTCGACCACTCGGTCGACCCGGTACCAAAGAGCCCTGTTCTCTGGTGGGCCTAACGGCTACTACTAGTCGTTGGGCCAACCAACGGTCATTTGAATTTTTTCTTTCTTGTTGATTTCTGAATAGTTCCCCAACGACTAATTGATTTAATTTGTAATTTATTTATTTTTTGTTTTATTATCTATTTTGAGGGGCTTATAAATAGTGTTTGGGAGAGAGTTTTCCACATGAATTGTTTTGATGTTTACAAGCTAAAATATCTATCTCTTAGTGAGTTTTCAATAAAGTTTTTAAAACAAATATTTTTCATTCCTAAGAGAGATCTTTTATCAATTTCAAGTACTTCTTTTCCCCATCTTTAGAGAAGTTTTCAAAGAGTTTTCTTGCGCCACAAAATTCTAATATTCTCTAGTTTTGTCACACAAAGTTGAGCAATTCATCTCTACATTTATCTTATAGGATTCTTTGTTTGTGAGAGAGTTTCTTTGTGATCAAGATCCTTGATCACAAGTTATTTTCATTATATTGAGAGTGATTAGAGATTATAGCCTTGAAGCGAGCTTGCGGGTTCGTGGTTGTGATTCTTGCGGGAACTGTAACATACCGTTCTCAAAATACGTGCTTAGATACATATTCAGATTTTTCAATCATATTTTTAATTTACTTCCTATACTTATTTTTGTTTTATGATTATTTATGCGTTTGTTTTGCATTGGATCCGAATTCGTGGACTCGAAGTCAACCCTAGTTTAAACCGGGGACCCGATCCCAGTGGACTGATTGATTTGACCTTTCTGGTAGTCAGATTTGACCGATTTCAGTTTTAAACATCATTTTTCCAATATTATAAATTTTCATGATTTGTGAAATTTTTTGAATTAAATTGCAAAATCTTCAAAATCGGTATCGATCAGTGCCGCCGACCGATTCTCAGATTTTTAATTTACAAGTAGAGTTAAATTTCTAAAAATTGGTTTCACATTATTTCTTACAATTGCATTTTTTATCTAAACACATTTTGGGGATTTTCCTGAATTTATCAAAATTCGGCCAGATTTGGTGTCAACCGGTATCCCTGGTTGATTCCAGAATTTTTAATTTGAAAACAGGATTGAATTTTTTGAATCTAATTTCACCATGTATCTTAATATAATATTCTTTATTTTGAGAATTTTTGAGACCTTTCCGAGTTACTCTATTTTCTAACATTTTGGTGTTTTCAGTATTTTCCCAGATCCGGAGTATCTATCTAGATAATTACTTTTCTTTTTTTCTTTCTTTTCCCCTTTTTCTCATCCACTCTTTTTCCTCTCTTTTTCTTTAATTTTTTTCTTTTCTCTCTTTTTCTCCTCCACACAAACCGCACCCCTTAAATATCTCCTCCCTTATATTCTCTTCTTCTTTTTTTTTCTTTTCAATTTTCTTTTCCCTCTTCTTCCCCAGCCAACAGTCGACGCTGAGCTCCCTTCCTCCTGTCAAATTCCTCTCAAAATGCACTACTTTTAGCTTTGAATGAGGATGACTTAACACGAGTTATTCATTGTAAATCCGCCTATGAGATTTGACAACACTTATTGGTCACTCATGAGGGAACATCACAAGTCAAGAGAGCTAAATAGATCTCTTGCGTTCCCAATATGAAAGTTTTAGAATGCTAGAAGGTGAATCTTTTGATGATATGATTACCAAGTTTACTAAGATTATAAATGCTCTTTCTTCTCTAGGTGATGATATAAGCAACGACCAAAAGGTGCGTAAAGTGATTCGTGCTCTTCCTTCGTCATGGAAAATTAAAGCTACCACCTTGAAGGAGTTGAATGATAAAGATGAGATGGAGCTCATAAGTCTTATTAGAAATCTTAAGACTCATGAGATGGAGAAGAAGGCTAGAGAAGAAGCGGTACCTCAAAAGAAAAAGGCTATAGCTTTCAAGTCTTCCTCCACCAACTACGATGATGAAGAAGATGAAGAAGATGATGAAGAGCTATCCCTCCTTGTGAGAAATGTAAAGAGAATGTACCATAAGAATAAGCTCAACTATAGAAGGCGATGGGAAGGGAAGGAGGAGAAAAATGATCATATGCCACAACTGTCGGAAACCCGGACACATCATGGCTGATTGTCCAGATTTCAAGAAAAAGATGACCTCCTCCTTGAAGCAAAAGAGGCCGGTTGAAAAGAAGGTATACAAAGCCACTTGGGATTTGATTAGTCATATATATTGCATATACATTGTCACCTTACCATACTTTTTAGCTAATAAATCCTATTAATAAGTCTTCTTTTTCTTTGTTAAATGTAGGCCCAAAGTGCTAAAAGAAAGGAAAGAGAAACAAGCCCAAAAGCCCACCAAATTCTGATTTAATTCAGAAGAAATTCGAAATCAAGGAATCAGGGCTAAATCTTGGCATATCAAGAGGTTGAAAACCGGTTGAGAAGAATTCTCCCTGAATCAAGCGGTTGAAGCCAACAATCAAAGGCTGTTTCGTCAAATTCTGAAGCTGAAATATGAAAACCAGCAGAAGATATGGCAAATCATCAAACGGGGATCTCCACCAATTGGATGTGGCTACCTGGCCACACCAGGGCTACGGAAACGCGGCCCTAGCCGCGTTTCCGCGGCCTTGTTAGGTCAGTTGGGGGAGCATTTGCTCCCCCAATCTTCCGGGATTCCCCCCTTTTGGTTTTGCCCTATAAATATTAGTTTCAGCAGAGCAAAATGGAAGGATCAGGCAGAGATAGATTCTAGGCCAGTTTTCATTCTTTTTAGTGTAGGTTTTTAGTTTTCTTTTTATGTAATTTTTAGTTTTTATTTATGTAATTCAGAGGAGATCAGACTTTCATAGGAGAATGAGAATGAAGCTTGTGCTGAGAGTGACACCGGTGTAAGTTATTTTCTTTTCTCTTATTGTTATGAAATCGAATCTATAGTTACCTTTTTATGTACTTCGTTTTAGTGTTTTCTTCTTCTTCTTTTCTACTTCACTCATTCTTGTACCAATTGCTATCCAAGTGAGTCTTATAGCATCGAAAGAGCCTTGCCTTTGCGAGTGCCACCGATAGCTCATGACGATGGATTTGAGTCTCTCTGTATCATTTCATGCTTGTTTTGTCTTGATGATGTAATGTGAAAGAGACAATAATCAACTCTTATGGGCTATGCGCTGATTGCCTCCACTTCAAGGTAACATCGTCGCCAAAGATTCAAGGTAAGCTTTTGGTCAAAAGGAGATAAGTAATTATTTTTAGTTTTTCTTTCTTGTAACTTTTAGTTTAGATCACCAACACCACATCTTCCAAATCTTTTTCATTCTTTTTCAATTTATTTGTACATAGTCATTTTCTGATTTTCTCCACCTTCTCATTCTACCACTTTCTTTCTCACTTCACTTTAACCTAATATTTTTCTTTCTTTTTAAGAAACTAAAGAAGAACTTTAACCATTAATGGTAGCATAAAAGAGATCTTACTAAAAACTTCCATCGCTAGTCCCTCCTTGTGGATCACGACCCGCATAACCACTTGCTATTGCGGTAGAATTGAGCACTTGCACATCTCTATTTTGAAGTTCTGAAATACTGTATTTTTGTGCAGGTTCAAGCTCAATCAAATTTTGGCGCCGTTGCCGGGGAGGGACGGTAAGTTACTCTCTTTAAAAGTTTACATATTTGGTTAACTTTCTTATTTATTTTTTTTGTACAGATTCAACAACAAGGAACTCTTGCTGCAGTGGACATATAAGTGGTCTTGGACTCTGCTCGAGAAAGCAGAGCCAAGAAGCCCTCAGATTTGCTACATTTAGTGGCAAAACTGAGTGAACTACTAACCTGTATTCTTGCAGGTTGGCTGAATTAAAAATCTGAATTTCTGTAGCATTTATCTCCTTGTTTGACTCACTGTATATACATTTCTAACACAACAGTAAAAAGTTGATTGTAAATGTTAAAAATGATTTAGACTTTACATTTAGGCACGTGTCTATTTCATTTCATTTTTTATTTACTGTTAAAGAGTGCTGGAGCCAAGGTATGTGTGCATAGCATTTCGTATAAGGTTCATTCTTGTATGATTGCTTGAATGTTACTTTTTCTATATACTTGTACACTGCACTAAATTGACTTAAGGGCTTGTCCTATAAACAAGATAAGGTGGGGAAGTCATTACCCTCCCTTAGCCCACAAACAACCTCCTCACTCACTAACCCAAGCCTAACTAAAAATGAGTAGACGTTGGCCTTAGGGACATCTCGGACTCAATTAGGAGATTATCCTAAGGGGGAAAGGTGTTGGAATTTGACTCCTGCCAAATCAGTGTCTAGGAAGGGGATTAAGGGCCGAAAGCCCAAAGGTTGGTGGTTACTTAATTAAGGAACGTCTTTGACGGATAACCTCCCACCAATCTTGCCCTGACCTGGCTGATTAGCTTGTGGTCAAGTCTGCATTGTACCTCCCGTGGACAGTCTAACCAGTTAGGAGTCGTCTAGGTCATAGTTCTACCCTAACTTAGGTTAGAATTTTTCTTTTTTGTTTGCTTATTTGTTTGTTTTTTGATTGTGTTTTATTGTGTGATATGACTTATAACAACAATTTTTCAATTTTAATGGTAATCCATATTACACACTAACCTCTTTTTCGGATATTACCAACCCGACATATCATAACTTTAACCAACCTAGTGTGCCGGATTGGTCTTATCCGAATCAATATAACCATGCCCCCAATCTTATAACCATAATTTCCAGAATAATTTCAACTCTTCACAGAGTCAGTGGGGATTCACCTCCCCCGAGTTCAATTTTCAACCAACTTGCCCTCCCTATCCACCTTGTCCACAATATTTCCAAGATTCATACTCAGTTCCACCAGTCCAAAATAGAAAACCATCAATTTTGGAAATGAGTATGCGTGAGTCCAAACAAAAATCACAAAATCTGATGGACTCACAATTTCACCACCAATTCCAAGATAACACTTCATCTTTTCAACAAAATAATGAACCAATCAACTATGAAAATATGCTTGAAGCCATGACTCAGGCTCAAAACGCTCGTAATCACGACATAGATATGATGGTCCAATCTCTACGTTCTCACCGTTTGGCCAGTTCTGATGTCGGTAACCATTCTGTTAGAGCCGAAGAGTCATGTTATTTTGGAAAACAAGTTTCCATTTCAGAACAATCATTTGAACTTGCCCAAACTCCAAATTTTGAAAATGATATTGACAGTTTGGCAAGTTATTCCTTTCCTGAAATAGAACTTGAGAATGAATATGATCCTGAACATCAACTTAGTGATTCAATTCTACTTCCTGATTCAATTATGACTCCGGTGTCTTCACCTGATTTCAATCTTTTTCCCGAGTCAACATTGGATCCTGTGCCAATTCATCATGAAATTGAATCACCCATCTTTGATGATCATATTGAACTTGACCAATTTTACACTTTTGAAAGTCCTATTGACAAATTGGCAAGTTCTCATTTTTATGACATTAAACTCAATGAGAATTGTGACCTAGATTCTCAAATCTGTGATCCAGTTCAAATTCCCAAATCAATATTGACTCCTATTTTGTTACCGGACTTGAGTAATATTTAGAGTCAATTTTGATTACCACACCTATCATTCTTAAACTTGAATCACCAATATTGAGTCACATTCCATTGTTGGAAAATAAATGTGGACTTGAGTTTTAACTTCTTGACTTGGACCCACTTCCTAAACCAATTCGACCCCTGAACCTTTACTTGACTTAAGTCACCTTCCTGAGTCGGTATTAGTTCCTGTACATCCTGAGTCCAAGTCAATCATTCTATCTTTTCACACTCCAAAATGGGACAAGGCGGTTGACAAATTTGACTCTGAAATTAATTATGGAATTTGGAAATTAGATGGGGTCAAATATTTAATAAAAATCATTCATGCATATATCATTTAGTGGGTTATATTAGAGAAATTTCTGGTGGGTTCCTCCGAACCCCACGAAAAGTCAATTGGGCCGCATTTCGTAGACCAATCAGACCACCACCAGAACCACCACCTTAAGGTAACATTTTCCTTCCCTTTCTTCTTTTTCATGCATCTATGCATTAATTCATACATTGAGGACAATGCATGAGATATGTGTGGGGGAGGGTCTAACATAACTTAGGTTTTTTCTTTTTATATAAAAAAAAAATTTCTTTACTTTTAAAACTTTTTGAAAATAGAAAAAAATATTTTGACATATTTTTTGTAAGAAATTAAGTCAATTTTAAGGAATAGGAAAATCAAAATTAGGATTTCTTAGATTTGGTCAAAATAAGATTATTTGTTTGATTTTTAAGGTTAGGAAGATAATTTATCAAAGTAATTTAGTCTTGATCTTTACCTTAATGAAATATACATACTTCATACACTTACACACTTAGGGTTCAAAAACAAAGATTCTTATGCCTTATATATATAAAAAGAAAAAAAGAAAAAAATATCTATGAAAGATGAACGAATCTAATTATTGATTAGCTAGGTACTTTGGCCTAAGCAAGCCTTAGTATTTATGCGAAAGATGATTAAATAAGTTTGAGAAAAAATATATATAAAAATTCTCTGATAAAACTGGGTATTTGTGCCTAATAAAGCATAAGTATTCACGCCTAAAAGGGGTTCATATAATAAAATCCTTAGTTTTGTGGCCTTGTTTGCTCGAGTCCTTAAGTTCTTGGGGTGTTTTCTCACCCGGTGCCCTAAGACCGTTTGGTTTAGGAGTCATCGATTATAGGCTCGTTACATGGGCAGATTAGAAAGCCTAATAGAATTAAGGAATAATACCACAAAAAATATACATATATAAATAAATAAGGCATAAGAGTTAGAGTTAATGAACCCTTAGTCAAAATTTTCACGGTCACAAGGTGCATATGACTTAGGATAAAGTAATAGACTAAATGAGAAGTACAATTTGACGTCTTACTTTGATTGACAATAAATTTTTGAATAGAGACTAAGTTTAGGAATGAAAAATTCGATTTTCCTATAACTTATAGATTACTTAAATCTTACAATTATATTTCAAATATTTTTCTCTTTCAAAATGCTTTTCAAAAATACTAACTCTTTGTTTCTCTTTCTTTATGGATTTTGTGGGTGTAATCCACTGAAAACCCTCACGAGACAAAACTCGTCCTCTAGGGAAACCTAGAGGTTTAACGGCTTGTTGCACATGCTCAGTGCAATCGAGTGACTTGCGAAAGTGGCCTAATAATTGATTAGAATTAGTCTTATGTTTTGCTCGAGGACGAGCAAAAGATAAGTGTGGGGGTGTGATTAGTCACATATATTGCATATACATTGTCACTTTACCATACTTTTTAGCTAATAAATCCTATTAATAAGTCTTCTTTTTTCTTTGTTAAATGTAGGCCCAAAGTGCTAAGAGAAAGGAAAGAGAAACAAGCCCAAAAGCCCACCAAATTCTGATTTAATTCAGAAGAAATTCGAAATCAAGGAATCAGGGCTAAATCTTGGCATATCAAGAGGTTGAAAATGGTTGAGAAGAATCCTCCCTGAATCAAGCAGTTGAAGCCAACAATCAAAGGCTGTTTCGTCAAATCCTGAAGCTGAAATGAGAAAACCAGCAGAAGATATGGGCAAATCATCAAACCGGGGATCTCCACCAATTGGGTGTGGCCACCTGGCCACACCTGGGCCGCGAAAACGCGGCCCTAGCCGCGTTTCCGCGCCTTGTTAGGTCAGTTGGGGGAGTGTTTGCTCCCCCAATCTTACCGGGATTCCCCCCTTTTGGTTTTGCCCTATAAATACTAGTTTCAGCAGAGCAAAAATGGAAGGACCAGGCAGAGATAGATTCTAGGCCAGTTTTCATTCTTTTTAGTGTAGGTTTTTAGTTTTCTTTTTATGTAATTTTTAGTTTTTATTTATGTAATTCAGAAGAGATCAGACTTTCATAGGAGAATGAGAATGAAGCGTGTGCTGAGAGTGACACCGGTGTAAGTTGTTTTTCTTTTCTCTTATTGTTATGAAATCGAATCTATAGTTACCTTTTTTTGCACTTCGTTTTAGTGTTCTTCTTCTTCTTCTTTTCTACTTCACTCATCTTGTACCAATTGCTATCCAAGTGAGTCTTATAGCATCGAAAGAGTCTTGCCTTTGCGAGTGCCACCGATAGCTCATGACTGTATGCGCCGAAAAAGAAAGAGGGAATTGCTGTAAAGATTTCTTTGAATCAGATGAAAAGATTACAACAAGACTTTTCCTTCCAGTTACAAGGGAGGGAGGATGTTGAAGCTTGAATCCCCCCTTTGTTAATGCTGGGTTCTTCGTGTGGCGGTGGAGAGTGAATCTTGTTCTCCGTTGACCAGATGACCGTCCTGGACCGTCGGGGGTCTTCTCTTCGGTTGGTAGAAAGAGTAACTCAGCTCCGTCTACCAAAACTCTCAAAGAGGAGGTAGGCGAAGAGCGGCTAGTACTCAGTAAGCTCGCTGAAGAGTCTCCTCCCTCTGTCTGTTGTTGAAGTCGTGCTTCCCTCTTGATGATCCTCTTGCCTGGATTCGATCGATCTTGATGATGCCTTGACCTTCTTAATTCTCGACCTCTCCAAAGCTCCGATCCCCTCTTCATAGCAAACAAGGCTATTTATAGGGGTCTCAGGGGGTGAAGGTGCCTCCTGAAAACGCTCCCGAATGAGGGGCCACTACCGCTACATGCGCGGTGACTGGCCCCGCAATCAGGGCAGTTGCAACTGAGACGCGGGCGTTGAGCCAAACGCGCCTTGAAGTTTGAGACGCGGGCGTCGAGCCAAACGCGCCCTGAAGTTGAGACGCGGGCGTCGAGCCAACGCGCCTTAATGCTGAGACGCGGGCTTCGGGCCTTCACGTCTGGACGCTGAGGCGCGGGCGTCGGGCCGACGCGCCTTGATGCTGAGACGCGGGCTTCGGGCCGACGCGTCTGGACGTTGAGACGCGGGTGTAGAGTCAACGCGTCTTAATGCTGAGACGCGGGCATCGATTCCTCGCGTCTAGAGCTTGAGACTCTGCTTCCTTAATGGCTTGTCTGTTTAGTCATTTTTAGACAGCCTACAGAACCCCCTCCAAAGTTTCTGAATTCCGCAGTTGAATGGGACGGATTTCGGAATACTTTGGATCTTAGCCGTGTTCGCCTTTATGACTGGACTGTTGATGCTTCGGGCTTGATCTTATCTGGAATTGGTCTTCGTGAGTGTACTGTTGAACTCTTTGAAGCCGTCAGAGTTGATCGTGTTGAGTGTCTAGATACACAGTCTAGACCTCCCCGATTGCTTTTAGTCTGTCACGGGTGCGATTTTGGCCGGGAGTGGTTGGTTGTCTGTTTGCGTCAGTGTACTGTTGAACTGACTTGCAGAAGCAGGAGACTGGACGCAGGTTCCTTTTTGAAAAAGCAGAGACTGCTTTAAAGACGCGACTTCCATGGGGTAGACGCGATGTTTGGCCCGTTTGAGGGGACGCGGACTTTGGAGAGACGCATCTCTTGAAATGCAGACGCGATTTTCTGGGTGCATTTATGATGATGCTGACGGGGCATGTCCACCGAAGAGCCGCGTACTTTGGGGCGCGCACCTGTGCCATGTCATGATTACGCCGCCAGCTGGCCTGGGGAAACGGCGAGATTTCGCCTTTTGGCGCGCGGATTTCCCGGTTCATTAAATGAACTGCTCCACGTGTCAACTTCTGACTTGTGGCGGGTCGCGACGCATGATCTTCCCTGTTCAAACAATGATTTGGCTCCACGCGTCAGGCAGCGATTCGCTGCAGCGTTTTATTAGGCCAAACGCTGCGTATCTTCGCGAATCTCTGTGCCTATAAAAGGCAACAGTTAGAGAGAGACACATCTTCTTCTCCGAACGCATTTGCTGAGAAAAGAGAGCTTCCCTCCTCTTGTTTGTTCATCTGTCCATCTTCGAACTCGGATTTCTGAACATCGATGGCTCCCAAGACGAAACCGACTGCATCATCCTCAAGAGGCGACCGTCGCCGAGGCTGAGAGAGATGCTTCCTCTGCGCAGGAGGGTGTTTTCCGAGGTGAAAATGTACCTTCGGCGTGGGTTCGCCATTAAAACATGTTCATAGAACCCTAAGAACCTTAACACAAGATCGTGTTTGATTCTCGGACGCTGTCCTTGAGATGATAACCGGGGCGCGGGTCTGATGATCCGACGCTGGTGAACTCTGCACTCTGGATCCTTCACTTAGAATATTTCTAATTGTGAAGGTCTCTGGACGCGATTTGCAGAACGCGGATTTGATCCATGCGTTCTGTGCCGCGTTTTGTGCCATCAGGCGCCGATTTGATGAATCTGGCGTCTGAGTCCAAGCACTTTGAAATTTCACAAGTCTTGGTTTGCAGAACGCGGATTTGATCCTTGCGTTCTGTGTCTTCAACCGCCGATTTTGTAGAATCTGGCGTTTGAATCCAAGTACTTAGAATTTTCATAAGTCTTGGTTTGCAGAACGCGGCTTTGCAGGTCTGGACGCGGATTCGAAAAATTCCTGCGTCCAGCATCTCTTCTGCGTTTTGGTGCAAGTTCGCAGGTCTGGACGCGGATGATAACTCCTGCGTCCAGTGTCTCGGCTGCGTTTTGAATTATGAACACTTGGCGTCTTCCCTTATTTTTGGCAAAGTATCTGACCAAGTGTCTTTTTCTTTTGCAGTGCCGCATGTTTCAGGTTCACTTGCCAAGATGCACCACTTTGGACGCGTGGGTGGTGCCGACCGGGGCTTGACCTTTGTGCAAAGAATGAGTGTCCCCGTGACTGTTGACCAGTTACTGGATCGCAGGCTCTCTAATGTTAACAGGAGAACCTTTCGGGCACTTATGACCGATGCCGCACTCAAAACGGATGACGCGTCAGGTTGGAGAAGCCTGCCTTCTTCTTTGGGGATCATATCTATGATGATGGCCGTTGTGTGTCTGAGGGGACCTATAAATGGCTCCGTGAGATAAAGGGCGGAAGATTCTTTCTTCCAGACATGGAGAGGATGTTCCCGATGTCCTACTTCCAACACATGTCTGTCCCCGGAAGATGGAATGGGACATTTCCCAGTATATCCCTGAGATCGCCCTTGGTGACTTGGCCTCCAAAAGGTAGACCGCCATGATAGTCATGACGGGTCAGTTGTCGGACTGTTCCCTGCGTCGTCCAAGCCTGAAATCCCAATTGGAGAGATCCCGGAGCTTGCTACCACCTTCCTCAATTCCTTCATAGAAGCAGGGGGTGACTATCCTGTCGACTTCCGTGCGTATGGGTGGGTCCATTCTCCAGGGAACTACTGGTGGGGCAGGATGGTGGGTTTGTCCTTACCAATCTTGAGGGCCGCTGAAGCGTGTGGGGCTGTACCCAGCAGTCAGGGCCGTGCAGTGGGGCGTCCCGATGAGTTCTCATAACTTCTTTGGGATTCTGGAGCGCTACAATCCTCGGACGGGGACATTCTTTACTCCGGTCGGAGAGATGGGCCTTGCCCTGCACGAGTTGTATGAGGTCTCCGGGTTGTCGTCAGGGGATATTCCTTACGAGGAATTTGTCCCAACCACCAGGGAACTGCGCCTTTTGGAAAAAGAATCTCCTCAAGTGTACGAGACCTACTGGGAGGTGATGTGCCATTTCTACATCTGCGGCCAGACAACTGCCTGGAGGTCAGGAGGCGTCAAGCAACTATCCTGGGCTGATTATCTGTTTAATAATGTCAGCAATAAAGATCTCCCAGTAATCCGACTAGCTCCTAGTTCTGGTGGGGAAGTTGAAGACAGGATCGACGCAGCTTCTGACAAGTTCTACACCACGGAGTCGAACGAGGACGGCTTCGACCCTGACCTGGTCTTTGAGAGCTTTCACCATCAAGCCCGGACCCCTATTTCTGATCAGGCGCTGTTGGCGGGCTTCCTGATGTTGTGGCTGAAGAGGTGTGTGGTGCCCACGCTACCACATGAAGTTATTGTGGCAGATGTGGTGTACCCGGCGGTACTCTTGGCTCATGGCCACCCCATAGCCCTTCTTCCAGCCGTGGTGGCTGGTATTCAAAGCGGGCTGCGGGTGCTGACCAAGAGCTTCTGCGAACCCCAAAGACTGCTAATTCCCGTGGGGAGCCGTATACCGATTCAGAGGGGAACCCGACGGTGAGGCACCCCAACCCGCGGATTGAGCTGCCTTACACGTACCTCATGGCTTGGTACGTGATGCATTGCCCATCTCTAATGACGGCGGCGCGTGGGAGCATGGATCATATCCCATTTGTGCAGCGGCTGGAACGTTCGGAGTGGCATGACACCTACCTGTATTACATTAGGAAGCGTCTTTCCTGTGCCACGAACTATCAGCTTAACCGTTGTTTTCCAGAGGTTCAAGGTGCAGCCCCCGGGGAGCTGTTCACGGATGTCGCTGGGCGGGATGACTTCTCGCAATTGCCTGCTGGAGCCTTCTGGTGGTTGATCAATATACGACCAGGATACGTGCTGTTTCGCCAAGGGACTTCCTGCACTATCGAACCGTATATGCCAAGTCGTTTTGCCCGACAATTTGGCTATGATCAGCTTTACGTCGGGAATCCCAATGCTCAACTTGCCTTTGACGGGAACCTGTTCGAAGGCGCTCGGGCTTGGTATTACAGTGTGGCTGGAGGGACGGGAGCAACGTTCCATCTACCCGACGAGGCGCCTAAGTGCCGTATGAGCTTCAGCTTCTGTACTTGGTACTCCCAAGCCGGCCAGACGCCAGATCTTATTCCGGAGTCTTCATGTCTTGAGAGTATCAATGCCAGTCTCGAGGAAAGGTCCGAATCCGGTAAACGTTCTAAACTCCTCGACCAGTACCTGAAAGCTCAGAGGGAGGTCGAGAAACGATCGAGGAGGGAGCCCCCAGTAGTGAGGGCGGAACCGCGACCGGCAAGGGCAAAGCCGCAAGCGACGAGGGCGGAGCCACCAGCAATGAGAGTGGAGCCGCGACCGGCAAGGAGGTCGAAGCAATTGGCGAGGAAGCGTCGTCGACGCTCTGCCTCTGTAGTTGAGCCTGCCCCAAAGAAGGCTCGGAGGGACTTAACGGCTGAAGTCTCTCAATCCAGAGCTATCTCTGCTGGAGTTGAGGCTCCTCCTGAAGGTGTCCCTGTTAGAGTTGAGGAACCGCTGGAAGATGAAGATTTTCCAAGCTTGGTCCGTGCTCCTAGGTCGCGCAGCAAGACCGTGGAGGAAGGGGAGCTCGTTGAGCGACCCCTTGTTGCTGGTGATACCGAGTCACCGGAGGTTGACATAATGGGCGAAGAGGATGTCGAGATTCCAGGAATCTCAACTCAGCCCGAGTCTCCTTCTGCTCATGAAGGGAGAGACGAGGTACAGCAGCCGGGGTCTCCTAGTGTCTTTATTTCCAATCCTCGGGCAATCGACCCTAGTCCTACCACTGGGGTGATTGGGGGTAAGGCTCCTGTTGCGGAGCTTCCTCGCGTGGCGCTATCGTCTTCTTCGTCATCGGGAGAAAGTGACTTTGAAGATGAAGTTGACTATGGCGATGAACCCGCTCTTCCTGACCCGAGTAAGTTTTCACACATCTCGGAGGAGAAAATATACGGGGGCGAATCATCGACTGCGTTACCGCTGGCGATAATCCCTGCTGAAGGTACAACTTCCTCGCATGTCGAGGCGATGGAAACAGAGTTGACCCAGCCCAAGGGGATTGAGGCTTCGGCCGCTGAGATAACCTCGGAGGGGGTAGCTGTCGAGGTTGGGGAGCCTTCCTCTTTGCCAGGAGGGGAAACAACCATTGAGGCTGAGGAGGCTCTCACTCCGCCGGTGGAGAAGGCTACTGCTGAAGCTGGGGAGACTCCCATTCTACAGGACTCGACGCCTCTGGACCTCGAACCTAGTAAGGCAGCTCTGACTTAGGGGGCTCAGGTGGGGAGTCCGACGATCAGCACCCTTCCAGAAGGCCACACAGCTCAATTCTCGGTGGAAGTTTCTGAAGAGGTTGTGCTTACAACTCCTTCATTGGTCGTGGAAGCTCCTGCAGAGGCAGCGCTCCAGGAAGCGCCAGTGGGTAGTCTTGCTCTTGCTACATCGACGGCCGGCACGGCTCTTGTGCGAGAAGACCCGCCCTATATCCCTTATCCCGTGACAGAAAAAGGGTCGGGAAGCTTCTTAGGTGGTGAAGACATGGGGGAGCTGGCACGTCAGATGGTGCAACAATTCTTCACCTCGATGGGATCATGTATTGATCTCATCTTCCGTGGACACAGCACCTTCCAGTTCGCCCAGAGGCTTCTTGAAAATATGGCCGTGAGCGTCGAATTGGCGGGAGGCCCTTCACTTGCCAGGGCATGCCTGCGGGTGGTAGAGCAACTTGGAGATAACCTGCGGGAGCTGGAATCTTTGGAAGATGCTGGCTCTTTTGATGAAGCTCAGGCCACCTTGACTAGGCTCCTAGCTGATCAGGAACGGGAGCGACAGGAGGCGGAGGCACAAATCGCTGCCGAGATCCGTGACCTTGAATATTCCAAGGCTGAATTTCAGAAATTAGCCGGAGATTCGAGGGAATCTGAGCTTAGTGTGCAGAGCACGGAGCAAGTCATCCTCAGAACTCGGGATATTATCGCCAAGGCGGAAGCTGTTCTTGCGCTAAATGAGGAGAAACTTGTTCCCTCAAAAAGGAGCTTGAGGAGCAACGGGCTGCTACGGCGCGTGCTGAAGAGAGTCTATCTCTACAATCTTCCAGGGTGGAATCTCTGCGGATGCAGCTGGCTGCCAGAAATTTCTTATCTGAGGCGGAGCTGCGGGACCGGGCTATCATGGAGGCTGAGAGGACGCGCCAGCATGAGATTCACCGCCTTAGGGAACAAATCCGTTCCTTGGCGAACCAGGACATTTAGCCTTCTTTTCTTTTTTTCTTTTTGTAAAGAAAAGGGACACTCTATTTATTAAGAGTGTTTGTATCCACTTCTATCATTTTTTGATATAATAGAAGTTTTCTTTAAAGCTTTTGTCCCAATTTCTTTGTCCTGTTGTGGATGAGTCCAACTCTTGATCACTAGTCGTGATTACTGAACTTAGGTAGGACTAAGTTCTTTTAATGAGACGCGGTCTTGGCGAGACGCGGCATTAATCCCATAGAATGAGACGTGGCATCAATCTATGGGGACTTAGATTTCACCAAGTCTTTTTGACGAGACGCAGCGTCGATCACAGGGTGAGACGCGGTCGTCAGTCTACGGAACTTAGATTTTACTAAGTCTTTTTACTGAGACGCAGCGTCAATCACAGTGAGACGCGGTCATCATTTCATAAGAACTTAGATTCTACTAAGTCCTTTTGATGAGACGCGGCGTCAATCACAAATCGGAACGCGGTCTTCTTGATGAGATGCGGCGTCAATCAAAAGATGAGACGAGGCATTGATCCGTAAAGTAAGACGCGGCTGTCAGTCCCTGGGGTGAGACGCAGCGTCAATCACAAGGTGAGACGCAGCTCTGAATAACGCAAATCTGTCTTGCGTGGATCGGGCAGACGCAATAGATGCAGCCTTGTCTGCTGAAGGGACGCGGCTTTCCCATCTGCGTTTAATGTGATCTGACTCAAGATTTTAGGAGATCTTTGCTCGTCAGGTCTTCACTGTCGATTGGGATTCCGAGTCATCCGTTGATTCCCAAGGCAATTATCCACACGTCAACTCCTCATTGGACTCAGGAGTTACTGCCCTTAAATGCAAAACCGACGCGGGCGGTTGAAAACCGGCGCTTGCGACGGTTTCCAAAGCGGCGTTCCACGCGTCAATCCTTCACTGGGCTTTGACAATCGTGCGTGACGGTTCCAATTAACGCCCCATTAATGGCAGTTATTAGGGCCTGCCTATAAATAGGGTGCGCTCCCCTTCTATAATCCAAGCTTGAATTATTTCTCTTTGGATTGCTCTGAGAAGTCCCACCTTCTTCAGAAAAGAGTTTCTTGATAGGAATTCCGTCTCCATGGATGAAGGTAATTCCGAGGATGAAGATGACCCAGAGCTCTCACGCTTCGGTTTGGTCTCTTCAAGAAGAACCCCCTCTCGGATCATCTGGACGCTTGCGTTTGGGTGCAGAGAGGCCAACTCTGGCCAGAGGTTTCTGCTGGTATGTCCCCGATGATGTGTATAGCCTGAACTTTGGCCTAACCATCTGAATGAAGTCCCGGTGCATTCCTTCTCTAGAATTTGTGCCAGTGACTTGACTTCTCTGAACGCGGGCGCTTGACGCTGGCTTTGCCCATCGCGTTTCATTGCCTTGGCGTGTTTCAGACCTGAATCTTGCAACTCTTGTTCACTCAACAGAGAGATGGCAATTTTCGGCGTCCTGAAATTCTTTGTGTCTGGTGCATTAGGCGCGGGTACAAACTGAGGCCGCGTTTGAATCCTATGCGTGGCGCAGTTTGACTCGCGTCTGTTTGACTGTGCGGGTCATTCTCGCGTCTGAAGTCTTGAATGGCTGCCGCGTTCTGTTACTCAGTTTCCTTTATAAAAATGTACTGAGTTCCAGATTTTCTGACTCTTGCTTATTCTTTGCAGGTAGGCTTGCTCGTCCTTTTTCAGGTTTGCTGGGCCCCAGAAAGAATATACCGGCTGGCGAACTTGCTCCACGTTCGTTTGTGAGAGATTAAATTATGGTCCTCGTCGTTTGTGAGAGATTAAATTATATCTCTGACGAGGACCCACATCTCGCCAAGGTCTCTTCAGATCTCCTGCACCACTCTTGCCTGATGGCAAGAGACGGTCAGGTCAAGTATGACGGCGAGGAGGTTCCGGCGGTTACGGTGGCGGAAAGATCCTCTTCCTCTCCCTACTCCAGAAGTGACATCAAGGACATTCCGTTGGATGGCCTGCTGGGGAAAGGGATGGTGATGAATGCAGGACTTTCTGCTGCCGCTGGACCTAGTGGAGGGTAGCATCCTTTGTGATGACTCCTAAACTTCTTCTCTCACCCCCGGAGTGACTCCATGTTTGTTGGATGGTCTGCTAGGGAAAGAGACGCGCCTGAACGAAGGGTTGCAGGACCTTCTGTTGCCACCGGACCTCAAGAACACCATTGCTCTTAGCTTAATCAGTTAGGGCGCTTTCGACTTTTGCGTCATCGCCATGGCGCAATCGGTTCCAATTGTACACCTGGGATCAGATGCGGTTTCAAGGAGTGAGTACGGCCTCTGAGAGAGAGAGGGACTTCTTTGTACTCCTTAATTGTAACACTCAATCTTATTGTATAAGAGAGCGTTTTGTATCACTTTCATATGTTTGGATATAATAAATAAAAGTGACACTTTCCTTTTTACTTCTTTTGTCTCGAACTTTTTGCCTTTAGTTGGACATGTAGAAGTAAGGAATCTTTTGACCTCATCAAAATTATGATAGTAATCTTAACAAGTCAAAAAGTTATGAGGAAAGATCCTGTTTCAGGAACCTTCATGATACTGTCAGAGGTGCAATGTTAACTTGACAGAAAATGGAATGATTTTTTTGGGTGGACCTGTCACTTTATAAAAGAAAGTGACAAGTGGAGTGTGTACCCCCAGAGAAGGTGAACTTTTATCAAGGATTCGGGATTAACTTGATTTAAGATCAGCTGGGGATTTTGATGGAAGCATTGTTTATCGGTGTAATGTTAACCAACAATGCCTCCAAAATGAATTTGATACTCGGTTGGGGAGAATATCAAATGAAACTAGACTCGTGGGGAATCTAGTAAGATTTTTACCGTTAGAGGTGTGATATTAACTTAACGGTTTAGAAGTAGTCTTGTCAGAAGTGTAATGTTAACTTGACAAGGACGTGAGTTAGAGGTGTGATATTAACCTAACTCATCAGCATCTCAGTTTTATTTGGGAAAACTGAGGGTGTCACTGTCATAGGTGTGATGTTTAACTTAACAGTGATAGTAATGCTAGAGGTGTAATGTTGAACTTGGCATTAGTCGTCTCGGCTTAAGAAGTCGGGAAGGTCATAGCCATAGGTGTATTGTTGAACTTAGCAATGACTCGGATGCTAGAAGTGTAGTGTTAACTTGGCATCGTCCGTCTCGGCTTGGACAAGGAAGTCGAGGAAAGGTCATAGCCATAGGTGTATTGTTGAACTTAGCAATGACTCGGATGCTAGAAGTGTAGTGTTAACTTGGCATCGTCCATTTCAGCTTCGATATGGAAGTCTGAAGAAAGGTAACTGTCAGAGGTGTGATATTAACTTGACAGACACTCGATGTACCGCTTAGAGGTGTAATGTTAACTTAAACAGTAGTTTGTCAGAGGTGTGATATTAACTTGACAAGAATTTGCTTGCGATAGGAGCAATTTGAGGACCTGTCATTCTATTGATGAGAATTGACAAGTAGAATTTGAAGTGCCAGAGTATAGTGTTAACTTGGCAAATTTGAGAGTTTGTTACTCTATGCAGAGTTAACAAGCAAGGTTTGTACTCGACGAGGAGTATTCATTACCAGAGGTATAGTGTTAACATAGTAATGATTGCATTTTGTGGTCCTACCATTCTATGGATGAGAATTGGTAAGGGATTTTTGGAGGGAAGAGTGGAATCAAGTCCACTTAGGATTTTTAGCAAACCCTCAGCTATCAACGGATTTGACATGCCTTTACCAACTACCGTTTGGGTTGGGCTAGCCATGCTATTCCCCTCAGCATGATAAGTTGTCGAGGACTTATGTTGGGCTAAAAGCCAACATTTCCTCTATCCTTAGCCGTCGGAGGCGTTGGATGTTTTTGATCAGAGGTGTATTTTTTAACTTGATCGGCAGGATTTTTAGCAAACCCTCAGCTATCAACGGATTTGAGGTGCCTTTACCAACTACCGTTTGGGTGGGCTAGCCATGCTATTCCCCTCAGCATGATAAGTTGTCGAGGACTTATGTTGGGCTTAAAAGCCAACATTTCCTCTATCCTTAGCCGTTGGAGGCGTTGGATGTTTTTGATCAGAGGTGTATTTTTAACTTGATCGGTGGAAGAATGCCATCTAGGGATAGTATTTCTTCAGGAATTTGCCATTGATTGGCATCATGAGTGTATCGCCATTTGAGGTTATGAGGCGATACGATCCATTTGAGTAGACTGACTCTACTACAAACGGTCCTTCCCATTTGGGTTGGAATTTTCCTTTCGTCTTGTGCGTCATGACCATGGGTCTTCGGACGGCTAAGACGAGGTCGCCCTTCTTGAAAGTTCGCGATTTGACTTTCTTGTTGAAGGCTCTGGTGATACGAGCTTGATAAAGCTCGATTTGTTGTTGGGCCTGCAGACGCTTGTCGTCCAAGGCTTCCAATTCTTGGAGTCGCTGTCGATGCTTCTCCTCTGTTGTCATCTCTGCTGTCAAGGCGACGCGAAGAGATGGAATTTGGATTTCCAATGGAAGGACGGCTTCGCATCCGTACACCAAGGAAAATGGCGTGGCTTTAGTTGGGGTTCGCACAGTCGTGCGGTAGGCCCATAAGCATTCGCCCAACTTATCATCCCAGTCTCGTTGACTTTTCGAGACGAATTTCTTGAGAAGCTTGCCAATAGTCTTATTGAAAGCTTCTGCGAGGCCGTTAGCGGGCGGATAGTATGCCGTTGATGACACACTCTGGATTCTGAACTTGGCGCAGAATCTCTGAAAAGCCTGGCTGATGAACTGGGGTCCATTGTCGTGGACAATCCGCCGAGGCACACCGAACCGGTAAATAACGTGATGTTTCATGAACTTGATCACGTTAGATGATTTTACCTCCTTCAAAGGGATAGCTTCGGCCCACTTTGAGAAGTAATCGGTTATCGCTAGGATGAACCGGTGTCCCTTTGATGATGGTGGGCTGATAGGACCAACCACGTCCATCCCCCACATTTCGAACGGTCAGGTAGAGGTCGTAGAGTGGAGGTATCCTGGTGCTTGATGGATGAAATCGCCATGTATTTGACAGGCGTGACATCTTTTGGCATAGGCAACAGCATCGGCAACCATCTTGGGCCAGTAGTAACCCAATCTTTGGAGTCGGTTTGCCAGCTTCGGGCCAGGTTGATGAGCTCCACACGTACCATCGTGGGCTTCTTTCAACACTTCGTGGGCTTCTTTTGATGAGAGGCACCGGAGCAGGATCCCGTCATGCGATCTACGATACAATGTTCGCGAAATCGCATTGTAGTAGAATTTGGAGGCTTTCCTTCGGATGGCAGCCGCCTCCCTGGTGTCTTCGGGCAAGATACCGTATAAGACAAAATCAATGTAGGGGAATCGCCAGTCTTTAAGCTCTGGATCGGTCGACACTTCAAGTGTTTCCTTACCGCGATGATCTCCCGTTGACCTCTGGTAGTCTCCGAGGGGACTTTTTGGGCAGTATAGGTCGTGGCTATAGACGAATACCTTCTCCATTGCTCCAGCTGGAAGAGCTAAGGAGGCAGCAAGGGATGCAAGTGCATCTGCATGCGCATTTTGCTTGCGCGGTACATGGTCGATGTAGAAGTTTGAAAACCTCTCGGCCATGTGGATTGTCGCGTTGTAGTAGGGTACTAGATCTTCATGCCTGACCTCATACTCTCCGCGAACTTGGCTGACGATGAGTTTGGAGTCACCGTACGCCTCGAGATTTTTAACGCCAATCTCATCGGCGAATTGCATCCCAATCAAAAGAGCGTTGTATTCCGCCACATTGTTGGAGCAAGGCTCGGTTAACGAGACAGCTCGGGGAATCACATAATCTTGTGGGGAGACGAGTACTACTCCTACCCCCGCAACTGTGTGTCCCTTAGGGCTTGTTCTTGATGCACCATCGAAGAAAAGTTGCCATACTTGTCCTTCGAACAATGTCTGGGTTAGGCAGGCTTCGGCGACCTCGTCTGGGAGATCCTCGTAGAGTTTAGCTGCCCTCGGATCTGGGTGTTCGGCTAAGAAGTCCGCCACCGCTTATCCTTTAATGGCTTTTTGGGGTAGGAAGTGCATCTCATATTGAGAGAGCAATATAGCCCATTTCGCCAGTCGGCCGTTCAATGATGAAGGCTTTGTCATGAGTAACCTCAGGGGGTTGACTTTGGATATGACATTTATGGTTTGGCCCACCAGATAGTGTCGCATTTTCTGAATAGCGAACACCAGTGCCAAACATTCCTTCTCGATCGGGTTGTACCGATGTTCGGCTCCGATCATCGTTCTACTTAGGTAGTAGATTGCTTGTTCTCGCCCTTGGTCATCATTCTGAGCTAGTAGAGCTCCCAAAGAATGATCCATTGCTCGGACGTACACCAGGAAAGGCTTTCCGGACACCGGAGCTGCAAGGACTGGTGGTTGGGTGAGGTAGTGTTTGATCTCCTCAAACGCTTTTCGACAAGCGTCGTCCCAAATGAATGAAACACCCTTTTTCATCAGCTTGGCGAAGGGTTGGCATCTCCCGGAAAGGTTTGATATGAACCTGCGGATGTACGCCAATCGTCCTTGTAATCCCCTGAGCTCCTTGAGGCTTCTGGGGGTTGCATCTTTTGGATAGCACGGACTTTCTCCGGATCCAAATGGATTCCCGTGGAAGTCACAACAAACCTAGGAATTTGCCACTGGCTACCCCCAGGAAGGACTTGGTGGGGTTCATCTTCAATTGATGAGCCCGCATGATGTCGAAGACCACCTTCAGATCAGCTATGTGATCTCCTTTAATGCGACTTTTCACCGCGATGTCGTCGACATAGCATTCCACCGTTTTGCGTATCTGCTGATGGAAATGGCATTCATGGCCCTTTGGTAGGTTGCCCCCGCATTCTTTAGACCGAAGGGCATGACGGTGTAGCAATATACCCCTAGAGGTGTCCTGAAGGAGGTGTGTTTTCGTCATCGGGATACATCTTGATTTGATTGTATCCTGAGAACCCGTCATAAAGGACATTCGCTCAAATCACACAAGTATTGTCAATCATGACATCCGTGATTTGCAATGGGAATTCGTCTTTGGGGCAGGCCTCGTTTAGATCGCGGAAGTCGATGCAGATCCGGATCTTCCCGTTCTTCTTGGCGACGGGGACGATGTTGGCTACCCAGTCGGATGTTGTTCTTCCCGGATGAAGCCAGAATCGATGAGCTTTCTGACTTCTGATTGGATTGCCTCCATTATTTCGGGACGGAACCGTCGCTGCTGTTGTTTGACAGGTTTTACATCCGGATTGATGTTGAGGCGGTGCATAGCCACTTGAGGATCAAGTCCAGGCATGTCCTCGTAATTCCAGGCGAAGACGTCTATATACTCTTGTACAAGAGATATAAGATCCTTCTTCTCCGAAGGTGACAGGCCGTCACTTATGAAGATGGGTTTAGGATTGGCTTCATCTCTAGGTTGACTTGAACAACCTTGTCTTCTGTGGGTGGTTCACGCTGTTCAAAGCGGATATCCCAAAGAGCATTCAAATGTTTGATCCAAGGATCTGTATCAGATTGGATCATTTCTTCATCTTCATCCTCCAGATGGCTTGTCGAAACCATGTTTACTGAAAGCCCTTTGAGGATGTTGCCGACACTGACATCTGATTCCCACGACGACGTGTCTGATGAGCAGTCATGACTTGACAGTCTCTCCGAATCAGAGGCTGATGGCACTGGAGTTGATATATAGCCAACCCCCGGCGCGTCTGATGATAGTAATCAGGGGTTTCCTTTCGGTACAAAGGATCGAAGCAGTGTTCTTCTTCCTTTTCCGAAGTTCAACCCAGGCCTGTTGGTTAGATCATACCCCATGCGCTTCATCATCTTGAGCGCTTTCGGTTCATAATGATCGAACTGAGGGGATTCATCCTCACCTTCCGATTCTTCGTGGGGCATTGGTTCAGACGCGATTCGCCAAAAAGTATTGGTCTTTGGCCTTTTCGTCTGGCTGGAACCATGAATACAGACTCTTGCGCGTCTCCACTATCCTGGTACGTCCCGAAGGATGATTTTATTGGTACATGCAATGATGTCAAAGCATCCATTGCCGACCAGACATCCTCATCTACGTCGGTACTAGTATCCGACGGTATTGAATCAGACTCACACGCAGGGAAATACGCGAAATCTAAATCTTCATTAATATACCAACCGCCTGCATCGTCGGTGGTATCAACATCGAGCTTATAGTGCCCTTTACAAGTGTTCCAACTCCCACAGGCACTCTTCTTTCTCCGGCTCAATGTCAGCTTCATTACCAGAGTCTGGCTCCTCTGGTTGTGGGGTTTCATTAGTCTCCTCCGGATCCTGATATAGAGGGAGTCCGTGAAATAATTTTCAACCCCTTTAAACGGATGCCTTTCGGCAATCAACGTTCGGACCTGTCCACTCTCGTCAATGTATTTCATGACTTGGTGGAGAGTAGAGGGAACGATGGAATTGCGGTGAATCCATGGTCGTCCCCAGCAACAGGTTGTAGGAAGTGTCGCGTCAATGACGTAACACGTCACTTCCGACTTGAGGCTCCCGATCTGGCATTTGAGCTTGATCTTCCCCATCGGGCGGGAGCTGTTGGCATTGAACCCGTAAATAGTCGTCTGGGTAGGGCTCAGACGATGGGTAGGAATGCCTAGAAACTGCATAACCCGGCGAGGTATGATGCTTAGCGCAGACCCTGGGTCTACCTGGATGCGGTTCACCTCGGATGACCCAATATACCCTGTGAAGTATAGGGGTCGGTCATGCTTCCCTTTAACCTGCATGTCATCTGTTGTGAAGGTGATGCAGGGAGCATTTGGGGAGGTGTGAGGCAATCCTCTACATCTTCCTCCCTTGGCACGCGGGTCATAAAGACCTCAGCATTTGCAAAGCTTCTTGTAGAGCCTCTCTGGTTGACTTTGATAGCCTCAGGAGCTCATACAAGGTAATGCGTGCCGGGATGTTGGCTAATTGAGCCAAGACATCAAAACTGTAAGGTGTCGAGGATCCTTTCGTTACACCTTTCGCAAGAACTCGAGAAAACCGAGTTTCTTTCTGTTTCTCCCCAGGCTGTTTAGAGGAGGGCTTTGCTGGCTCTGCAGCTGGTTGTGGAGGAGCTACTGCTGTCTCGCCATACTGTTTCAGGTATGCCTGCCCCGAACGGGTTCCTGCCGTTGGTGGGTTGGGTTCCGCGGCCAGGACTATTGCCTCCTCTTCCGAGTCAGTCAGCGAGGGAACATCAGTATCCGCTTCTCGGGAGGAAGCGCATATCACATGGCAAGATGAAGCCTTCCCTTTGCCTTTGGACTTCCTGTTGGTCACAGTCGTCATTGTTGCTCGTCGACGAGGTCAGGGTGGACCCACATGATTTCCCCTCGAGGTGTAGGGACGGGTACCAAGCCTTTCTCCCGCTGTTGATGAGGGTCTGTTGTGACCACCCTCAGTTCTCCTTTCGGGACAGAGATCACCCCCACGGGTGTCGGGGGTCGTGTCCCAAACTGGAGAATCGACGTCATGTTGGCCGTCATCTTCTTCTGCTCCGGTCGGAGTTTTAATACCTCCGCGTCAATCAGAGCTTGAAGGATGTCCTTAAAGACGTAGCAGCTTTTGGTAGGATGTCCGAGCATCCTGTGGTATAAGCAGTAGGTGGGATTGTCGGTCTTGCCGACTTCCTCCGGGCGCCTAATTTCAGGGAGCTTCAGTCGATTGCTCTTGTTGAGTAGCTTGAAGAGCGAATCGACGTGTTCCTCCTTGAAGGAATACTGCTTGTTGGGGCGTGGCTGGCTTGAAGAGCCACTTGCCCTGCCTGTTTGAGGTTTGGTGGGAGATTTGGTCTCCGTCGCCAAATTATCCTTCCGCTTCGTCTGGAGGGAGGTGTCTGGTGCACGCCTTGTCGACCTCTCTAGCCTGGGCTTGCCTTTCCGCTCTGACGCGGGCGACAATCTCCTCAGCCTGTTCACCTTGCTGACTAATTGTTTCCAGGTGCGGTTTCAGCAACTCCTATTTGAGCAAGGAGTGAGGTTTGGAGATTATGGCGACATGTTTCCACCAGGGTGGCCTGGGTCATGCCGCTTGGACATCGGAGTGCCATGTTCCGAAATCTTTCTACGAAAGACTTGACGGACTCTCCCTTTCGCTGTTTTGTAGCTAAAAGGGTAGGCATTGTGACCTCCGAATCATCTTCGAAGAAGCGTGTTAGAAACAGCTTCTCCAAGTCGCCCCAGTTCTTGATGGAACCTTCCGGGAGCTTCATAAACCACTCAAAAGCCAACCCTTTCAGGTGCCGATGAACAGTCGCGCCAGGATGGCGTCATTATCTACCACATTCCCGGTCTGGGATTTGAAGTAGTAGATGTGTGGTTGGGTGACCCTTCCCGTCGAATGCTTGGAGGGTTGGAGCCTTGAACTTAGGAGGGTATGGAACTAAGTCCCACTCAGCCGGATATGGCCGGACCACTCCAGCTTCTTGGAGGTCCTTGCGATTGGCAAGGGCCTCGAGGCGTCGTTCCAATTGACTCATCCTCTTAGCATGAGTCTTCTCCTGGTCTTGGTCACTTCTTGCCTGCGACGAGGGCTTGGACACATCCGAGGTAGATCGTCGTGTCTCGTCAGAAGATTCGGAGGGTGGACTTCCTCCCTTTCTCCCTTTTCCCCTTCGGTCGTCTAGGAGGAGATCTCGCTCTTTCTTCAAGCAATTTCTCAAGCATAAGCTTAAGGGAGTCAATGGATCTCTGTTGAGAGGCGATTATATCCATCTGGTGCTTCTGCGTCTGTTCTAAACGCCTGGCCGTCTCCTCAGGAGTGTCTGCCATGTAGGCGAAGCCTCCTTCTCGACGGAAGAGTTTGAAGCCTGCGACTCCACTATAGCGGAGTGAGAACCACCCATTCTAATGCCGCGGGCTAAGGCATTATAGTCAATTGGGGGAATGGCCCCTGTCCGGGTGCGAGTGTGTTGTGTATACCCCCTCCGGCTCAGAGTCAGATTCCTCTGAGTTGACCATTAGTTGTTTTCCCTTGCTTCTGCTAGTCATGTTTGCAGTAAGCTCCGGGTATTCAACATCTGAGAAGGTTCTCCTCCTGTGGGAGCGTCTTCTTTTGGCTGACGGGGGAATCAGGGTCAGCTGTCTAATTAAAGACGGCTGGTGCACGCCTGACTCGCAATGGCATCCAGAGAGCATCTGGATGAGCTGTTGACAGCAGCATGGAGAAGTGGCCTGATTGGCACTCCTTTTCCTTGTCAAATAATCCCTCAAATCCGTGGGAGAGGGATTAAATAGACTAGCCTCGCGACGTGGAAGACGGGAGGAAGTCATGCGCTGTGCTGTCTGGACACAGGTTTCAGAAACGCGGCTGTCGCGTCGCGGCTGCGTCACGCGCGTCTGGCGTCTCTGTTGATATGAGACGCGACTTTTGCGTTGCTGTCTGCTGCGTTGGAGCAGAGAGACTTGGGAGAGAGTGGGCTACTAGCCCCACGCCTATGGGCGCGTGCTTCCTGCGTTTGATGAGACGCAGAAGCTTCGCTTTGGCGTTTGGCAAGTTGGTCTTCAGAAGGCTCAACTTGGGGAGTCTCGCGTTTGGGTCGCCAAACGCGGATCTCTCGCATGGACGAGGTGCGGGCAAGGCATCGGATCGTACGCTGCGTCCAACCCCAGTCAGAAAACCAACGGTTCCGACTGAGTGTTGACGCGCGCGTCTTCTCTGTCGACGCTCGGCATTCCGATTGCGCCGTGGAGGAAGAGAGAAGCCAACAACTTCCTGGTTGTAGAACCAGGGGTGTTTGTCACGCGGGTCTCCTGAGAGACGCTGACGCGGGCGTTCTGTGCGACACGGGTCGATCGCACCAGTAGATGTGCCGGGGACCACGCGGGCCTTCAGAGAGGCGTTGGCGCGTGTGTTCTGCGCGACGCGGTTGATCGCAGCAGAGGTGTCTGAGGTTACGCGGGCCTTCTGGGAGGCGTCGGCGCGTGAACCAAACTTGGCACAGTGGGCAGCAGGAGCACCCGACAGAGCCTCAGATTGGGCTTCAGGGGGCTGTCCACTTGAGACCCTGCGGCAGACGCGGGTCTTTGGGCTCTTGGAGCCAGAAGAGAGGAACTCTTCATACTTCGCCTGGTCGAACTCGACGACGAGTGATTCGACCATTTTCCCCTTACGGAGAACGTCATCTTGCACCACGGTGCGCTCGTCAGTAACGAAGGTATTCCCCAGCGGAGTCGCCATCTCTTGTATGCGCCGGAAAAAGAAAGAGGGAATTGCTGTAAAGATTTCTTTGAATCAGATGAAAAGATTACAACAAGACTTTTCCTTCCAGTTACAAGGGAGAGAGGATGTTGAAGCTTGAATCCCCCCTTTGTTTAATGCTGGGTTCTTCGTGTGGCGGTGGAGAGTGAATCTTGTTCTCCGTTGACCAGATGACCGTCCTGGACCGTCGGGGGTCTTCTCTTCGGTTGGTAGAAAGAGTAACTCAGCTCCGTCTACCAAAACTCTCAAAGAGGAGGTAGGCGAAGAGCGGCTAGTACTCAGTAAGCTCGCTGAAGAGTCTCCTCCCTCTGTCTGTTGTTGAAGTCGTGCTTCCCTCTTGATGATCCTCTTGCCTGGATTCGATCGATCTTGATGATGCCTTGACCTTCTTAATTCTCGACCTCTCCAAAGCTCCGATCCCCTCTTCATAGCAAACAGGCATTTATAGGGGTCTCAGGGGGTGAAGGTGCCTCCTGAAAACGCTCCCGAATGAGGGGCCACTACCCGCTACATGCGCGGTGACTGGCCCCGCAATCAGGGCAGTTGCAACTGAGACGCGGGCGTTGAGCCAAACGCGCCTTGAAGTTTGAGACGCGGGCGTCGAGCCAAACGCGCCCTGAAGTTGAGACGCGGGCGTCGAGCCAACGCGCCTTAATGCTGAGACGCGGGCTTCGGGCCTTCACGTCTGGACGCTGAGGCGCGGGCGTCGGGCCGACGCGCCTTGATGCTGAGATGCGGGCTTCGGGCCGACGCGTCTGGACGTTGAGACGCGGGTGTAGAGTCAACACGTCTTAATGCTGAGACGCGGGCATCGATTCCTCGCGTCTAGAGCTTGAGACTCTGCTTCCTTAATGGCTTGTCTGTTTAGTCATTTTTAGACAGCCTACAATGACAATGGATTTGAGTCTCTCTGTATCATTTCATGCTTGTTTTGTCTTGATGATGTAATGTGGAAGAGACAATAATCAACTCTTATGGGCTATGCGCTGATTGCCTCCACTTCAAGGTAACATCGTCGCCAAAGATTCAAGGTAGCTTTTGGTCAAAGGAGGTATGTAATTATTTTTAGTTTTTCTTTCTTGTAACTTTTAGTTTAGATCACCAACACCACATCTTCCAAATCTTTTTAATTCTTTTTCAATTTATTTGTACATAGTCATTTTCTGATTTTCTCCACCTCTCATTCTACCACTTTCTTCCTCACTTCATTTTAACCTAATATTTTTCTTTTCTTTTTAAGAAACTAAAGAAGAACTTTAACCATTAATGGTAGTATAAAAGAGATCTTACTAAAAAGTTTTCATCGCTAGTCCCTCCTTGTGGATCACGACCCGCATAACCACTTGCTATTGCTGTAGAATTGAGCACTTGCACATCTCTATTTTGAAGTTCTGAAATACTGTATTTTTGTGCAGGTTCAAGCTCAATCAGGATTCGAAAGTGAATCAGAAGATGAAGTCGACACGGCAAATGTGTGTTTTATGGCAAACACACCCATGGTAACTACTCAACCAATTGATGATGAAAGTGAAATAAGTAGAGAAATGTTAGTACATGCTTTTGTTGAACTTTCTGAAAGTTTTGATGATAAAAAGGTAGAGTGTTCAAAATTGAAAAAGGAAATTGAGATGCTTAAAAATCAACTTGCAATTTCTTCAAAAGAAAAGGATGAACTATCTTCTAATCTTATTTCAACGCAAAGAGATTTTGATGCTTATAGAGTTGCTTGTAAAGCTAAATATCCAAAAATTGATGAAATGAATTATCCATGTTAAAATTAAAATCAATGATTTTGAAAATGTTTTAAAAGAATGTGCTTTTAACACTAATAAATTAGAAGAAATGTTTTCAAAGAAGCATATGCACACTCGACATGCTAAAAATGATAAAACAACTCATGCTAAAAATTCTCATGCTCATCATGCCAACACATCACATGTCACTCATGTTAAAACTACTCATGCTCACAATTCACATGTTCGTAAGCTTCATGCTCATTATGCATTTAAATATGGAAGAATTTATAGATGCACTTATTGTGGCCGGAATGGCCATTTAGCTAAATTTTGCTATGATCATATAAATAGGACAAATAATCTTGTGTGGGTTCGAAACACTAACTCTTTAGGACCCAAGAAAATATGGGTACCAAAACCAAGTCTTAAATTATTTGATGTAGGTACACACCAAGGCTCCAAGACGTAAGGAGCGGTGGTACCTCGATAGTGGTTGTTCAAGGCATATGACATGGGACATCAACAATTTTACAACCCTATCAAGGTACGTTGAAGGTGGCACCGTCACCTTCGGAGATGACTCCAAGGGCACCATCATCGGTATAGGTAACATTAAGATTGGTGTATCTCCTTTAATAGAAAATGTTGTTCTTGTTGATGGGCTTAAACATAACTTACTTAGTATAAGTCAACTATGTGATCGTGGTCTCAAAGTTGTGTTTGATGAATCTTCTTGCAAAATTTTTGATTGTAAAACCAATGATTGTATTCTCACTGGATTTCGTGAAAATAATGTCTATATTATTGACATGCTTAATTTGGATTGTTCTACTAAATGCTTGAATGCTTTTGATGAGATTTCATGGTTATGGCATAGAAGATTAGGACATGCATCTTTTGATCATCTTGCTAGAATTAATTCTAAGGAATTGGTGAAGGGTATTCCTTGTTTGAAGTTTAAAAAAGACCGCATTTGTGGTGCGTGCCAACTTGGGAAACAAACCAAGTCTTCTTTCAAACCAATCAAGGATATCATGTCAACTAGGCCATTAGAATTGATTCACATGGATCTTTTTGGACCAACTAAAACTAAAAGCTTAAATGGAAGTAGATATGTTTTGTTTTAGTTGATGATTTTTCTCGTTTCACTTGGGTTTTCTTTTTGGAGCATAAAGATCAAACTTTTTCGCATTTTAAGATTTTTCGAAAAAGGGTTGAAAAGATAAAGGATTTTCGATTTTACAGATAAGAAGTGATAGAGGTGGTGAGTTTATTAACCAACTCTTCATGCTTATTGTGATGAAAAGAGAATTAAGCATGAAATGTCATGTCCTAGAACTCCACAACAAAATGGAGTAGTTGAAAGGAAGAATAGAACTCTTCAAGAAATGGTTAGGACTATGATAAGTGAATATGGGCTCCCTCAATACTTATGGGCCGAGGCCGTAAACACCGCATGCTATATATCAAACCGTATTTATTTGTGTAAAAATACTTTCAAAACCTCCTTTGAAATTTATCATTTAAGAAAACCAAATGTTTCATACTTTAAAGTTTTTGGATGCAAGTATTTTGTTTTGAACACTAAAGATAATTTGGGTAATTTAATGCTAAGGCTTATGAAGCACTCTTTATTGATTATTCTAGTTCTAGCAAAGCATATAAAGTGTTTAATAGATTATCTCATACTATTGAAGAATCTATGCATGTTAAATTTGAAGAATCTAATGCTATTGTTGAGAATGTTGTAGAGATTGACTCATTAGGTGAGGACATGGAGAAAATATCCTTGAAGGACTCACCCATTCAAGAAGACAAGCAAGAACCTATTGGTGAAGTTCAAAAGGATGAAGTGGAACAATCATAACCACTTCCTAATGATTGGAGATACGCCTCAAATCACCCCAAAGATCTCATCATAGGTGATGTATCAAAAGGGGTAACTACTCACTCCAAACTCCATGAATTGTGTGGTAATTTTGCATTCATATCTCATTTTGAACCCAAAAATATCCTCGAAGCCGAGGGTGACTCATATTGGTTGCTAGCTATGCAAGAAGAGCTCAATCAATTTGAGCGCAACCAAGTTTGGCACCTTGTTCCTAGACCTCACGATAGACCAATAATTGGTACTAAGTGAATTTTTAGGAACAAGTTGGATGAGTTGTTTTCCATTATGTTCGCAAAGGGAAAACTTACAAAAAAGAGTTTGAGGAGCTAAATTACAAGTATTCTAAAAAGATTACAAGTAGATCTCCTCAGAGATTCTGGAGAAGTGTGCCGATAGGAGTCTGGTCAGCGCGCGACCACTTTGTCCCTTAGACGATGCGAGCGATGAGATTCCCTTCTCGCCTGGTTCGGGGAATCAGAGAACAGAGGGTTGGTAGAACCCTCTTGCTGCTTCTCAAAATCGCCTTCAATAAGGAATTCCTTCTCGCCTGGTTCCGGAGATTCCTTGAGAAGAAGGACTATGTTAGGGTATCAACACCCTGAATAGAGAAAGCAATTCTCTAAAAGGTCTCTGAATTCGAGAGCACACGATGCGTCGTGAAGAAGCCTTTGCTTGTGGAGTCCTCTTGTGTGTGTGTCCGTATCCCCCTCTCCTTGTACCCCTGGCGGGCTATTTATAGGGAGAGTAAGGGTATAATCGTCCCTTGAAGATATGGAAACAGATTGAATCAAATCTGTTTAAATCTGGAAAGTAGCCTTGCTGCGAGGCTAGGATCAGCTTCTGCGAAGCTAGAATTGGCAGGCTAGGATCAGCTTCTGCGAAGCTAGAATTGGCAGGTCGGTGGACCTTCTCGATCTGTTTTGATCCTTTCTATATCGTTGGAGGATTTTCCCTGATCTTCTTACTCGTTTTAGAAGAGTCAAGAGATTGTGGCAATCAACTGCCAAATTTGATCTCTGATTTGATCTTAATTGGATTTGATCTGATTGAACCCGATCTCATCCGGAGATTTGATTGGTCAAAGGTTGACCATAGCAGACCAATAGCGAAGCTGTCCGCATTGAGCTCGTAGCGGAGCTAGAGACGGTTTCTGGCGAAGTCCGAAAGAAACCCTTTGGCGGAGCTGGAAGTCCTCTGTGGCGAAGTTTGCGAGTCAGCTTCTTGGCGAGGCTTTGAATGGCTTCAAGGCGAAGTCGAGTGATATTAGCCTCTCAAACGAGGCTATCCCTTTGGGCTCATGTAATGCTAAGTGTTAGCACCTTAGACCTGCTGAGGTCTATTTAGAAACAATCCAGGTTCACTATCTGCTTGCTGGATCAGTGGAGTCCAAGTTGCTTTCTTGTCCCTCGGAGATGGGTGAAAACTGGTCTTCAGCTCGTCTGTCACTTGTCTTTTGTAAATGTCAACAAGTTTAGACATTGTTCGGACCAATAAGAATCTTGTCTTTTTTAAGTGTCAACATGAGTCAGGAAATGTTATTAGGAATAAGGCTAGATTAGTGGCCCAAAGTTACACTCAAGTTGAAGGAATAGACTTTGAGGAGACCTTTGCACCCGTAGCATGGCTTGAAGCCATACGGATCACACTACCTTATGCATCTTTTAAAAATTTTAAACTTTTTCAAATGGATGTAAAAAGTGCATTTTTAAATGGTTTCATTGATGAGGAAGTCTATGTTGAACAACCCCCGGTTTTGTGGATCATGAACATCTAAATTTTGTTTTCAAACTTGATAAAGTATTGTATGGTTTAAAACAAGCTCCAAGAGCTTGGTATGAAAGGCTTTCTAGTTTTCTTCTTTCAAATGATTTTGTTAAAGGCAAAGTAGACACCATATTATTTACTAAACACGTTAATAGTGACATTCTTATTGTTCAAATATATGTTGATGATATAATTTTTGATTCTATTAATGAGTTACATTGCAAGGAGTTTGAACAATGCATGCAACGTGAATTTGAGATATCATTAATGGGTGAATTGAACTATTTTCTTGGACTCCAAATCAAGCAAATGCGTGATGGGATATTCATATGTCAAGTACTCCAAGGAACTCATCAAGAAATCTGGGCTTGAAGACTCAAAAATTTGTAACACTCCCATGGCCACCACCACCAAGCTTGATAAGGATGACCAAGATAAGTGCGTTGATATAAAATTATATAGAAGCATGATTGGTAGTTTGTTGTATTTAACGGCTAGTAGGCCGGATATTATGTTTAGTGTGTGTCTTTGTGCTAGATTCCAATCGTGTCCCAAAGAATCTCATTTAATTGCGGTAAAACGCATCATTCGTTGTATTAAGGGCACTATTGGAATCAGTCTATGGTATCCAAAAACCGGAGATTTCTCAATGACGAGTTTTTCGGATGCCGACTATGCGGGTTGTAGAGTGGATAGGAAGAGTACTAGTGGAACATGTCAATTTCTTGATAATTGTCTTGTTTCATGGTCTTCCAAGAAACAAAATTCGGTAGCCCTCTCAACCGCCGAGACGGAGTATGTTGCGGCGGGGGCTTGTTGTGCACAAGTCCTTTGGATGAAACATACTCTCCTTGATTATGATTTGTATTATGATCATATAAAAATATTTTGTGATAATACTAGTACTATTCATATGACTAAGAATGCAAATCAACATAGTAAGACCAAGCACATTGAGATTCGGTATCACTTCCTTAGAGATCATTTTGAGAAAGGTGATATTGATATTGATTATGTTTCTTCCGATTTTCAACTTGCCGATATTTTCACTAAACCACTTGACTATAATAGATTTTCTTTTATATGTAGTGAACTTAATGTTTGTGTTGTTGAATAAAGAAGTTTTCTTGCTAATATATCCTTTTTTGATGTATGACAAAAAGGGGGAGAAAAATATGTGTTTTATTGATGGTTTGGTGTTTTATGATTGCTTGCAAGACTTTCAAATTTTTCAAAAATTCAAATTTTTCTCATAATAAATTGTTTTATACTTGTTTAATATAGCATTATTTGAGGGGGAGTTTTTACCTCCCTTTTATATTTTGTGTTATAGCCTATGTTTTGTCATCATAAAAAGGGGGAGATTGTTGGTCCAAAAGGTTACACTCTCTATTTGTTTATGTTTTGATGATAACAAAACACATAGAAGCTATATGGTACTGATAAGTTGTTTAGAATGAGTTTCAGGTTAGTACTATTCATGATGGCCTTTCTAAGCTATTGCAAGGAATTATGATGCTAAAAGGCAAATGGCGTAAGATGACGTTTTCATAGAAGAGAAGGCTTTAGCTTGGTGTAATGCGGCTCAGAGACTTCATTTCTTAGTTTTTATATTTTTAGTTTGTTAAAGGATAGTGTATAGTGTTGAAGCTCAATATTTCCCACACACAAGATTTTTCACATGATTTATTTTAAGGGTATTTCTCATATATTCAAAATATTTTTAAAAACATATTTTAATACTTACAAACTCTATTTTATATAGTATACCAAGTCTTGATCAAAATTTTATTTAAAAATTATCAAGATTTTCTAAACCATTTTCAAAAGATCTATTTTTGGCCTGTTGAGGTCGACCGGACGGTCGACCGGCTCTGTCTCAGGTCAGAACGGTCGACCGGCCGGTCGACCGCGCTTCTGACCGTTTGGGTGCGTGCATGTGTGCACGGTCGACCGGACCCCATATCGGTCGACCGACCTTCGGCCGACTGAAAGCACCCATGTTTCTGTTTGTTACGGTCGACCGGGCGGTCGACCGTGGGCTGGCAACGGTTATTTTTTTGAAAAATCGGTCGACCGGCCGGTCGACCGTGAGCTTGATTTCAGCCCAAACGGCTAGTTTTTTTAAACATGTTTTAAAACGTGATTTTCTTCTCTAAACGAATTTGAGGGCTGGATTTGGGTCTAATCTTTCCTAATTATTCATTATAACAATTTACTCTTTAATCCCTACCTTTATCCTATAAATAGCGATGATTAGGGTTGAAGTGATAACAACAATTCTTTGCAAAAGAAATCAAGTTTAAGTCTTTCAAAAGAAGTTTTTACACTCAGTTTTTGTGCTCAAAATTCTCTCTTTTACTGAAGTTTTTGATTCAAAACTCTCTTCAATTTTATCTTCTTTTTCACTTACAAAACTTGAGCTTCAATCCTACATATTATTCTCTAGGATTTTTGTAAGGGAAAAAGTTTTTCAAAAGGGAGTTTGTGGTCTCTTGATCACTAAGATATTTCTTTTACTTGTGGCTCCACTTCCTCTGGACTAGAGGAGTGTGATTGAGGAGTTGGGTACTCCCTTGTGGTTGTAATTCTTTGTGAAAGTTATAGTGGTTCGAAAATCCTTCTGGGTGAAGGCGGGGACGTAGAGCTGGGTGATCGAACCTCGAAACAAATCTCAGTGTTTGCGATTGGTTAATTTGTGCTATTTACTTGCTTTATATTCATTGCTATATTGTCGATCAATACTCATACAACAAGATTGCATTGCGCACCTCAAACTCTTATCTAGAGGAATCACGAGGAAGGAGTTCAGAGCCCTTCACGGGATATTCGGCTTCTAGTCTTGTTTCGGGTGATCATTGCATCATAACATATTAAATTCGTGCATTGATTAGCATTATCACCTATTCACCCCCCTCTAGATGATTTCAATTTCGGTATCCGTTGACTTAGTTGATCTCGAGGATAATCAGTAGACTGCTTTTTCATGATTGGTTCTTGATTAATTCAATTATTTAGTTATAGATATAAACATATCGTGATAGTGTTCTGGTTGATATCGAAGATCGGACTATTTGTTCAGAGGTCTATAGCAGTTATTGATCGATCCCAATTATCGTTAATTAGTGATACTATTATTTTAGTGACTCTTTATCTTCAGTATTCAAATGTCAATTATAAGTTCCCAGTTATCAGTTGTCAGATATTAGTTATTCAGCTATCAGCTATTATTGACATCATCAGTTATTGGAGATATCGATTACTCTTAATGATAACTTATATTATTACTAGTTAATAAAAGATATTATAACCCGAAAAGGGGTAATTACCTGATAATGCATGTCGTGTATTTTGTAAGGACTTGTTTGTTGGCCCAAAGGCCTTCCACTCTAGTTTTGATGATGACTCATTCATGTAGTTATGTTTACTAATAATCTTGTGATTCTAAGTTTCAGATCATTAGCAAGATATTAGTTGATGATTAGCTTCAACATGAAGTGTTTGGAAGCTTATCATGGTGATTCCGGTGCCAAAACTTAAAGATCATACCTTTGCACTCGGTGGATCGCGTTTGGGAGCAAGTCTTCTTGATGACTCAAAGACTTAGGTATCCATAGTTTAGTTTAGTGTGTTTTAGATCCATTTGTAAAGCTTAGTATAGTTGATATGCTCAAGTTCACAATACACACACATAAATTCAATATGTTTGGTTTTTTGATTGAATCGGTTTTGGATTTCAAGGCTTGACACCCTTCTATAGTTATTATCATAACTTTTTATTTTTATATTCAAATAACATGATTTAACTTGCATTTCAAAGATAACTTTCAGATCTAAATTTCTTATTTAATAACCATTTTCTGATTCTAATTTTAAAATTGTCAAATATTTGGTTGAAATCTGTTCTTGTTCTGAAAACAGTTTACAGTTTCTGTTTTGACACCTTTTAGTATTTATTGATAACTTTCAATTCTGAAATGATACTGATTTGATTTAAGTTACATTAGAAAGAACACTTCAATATCTACAACTTCATCCTATATACTTATTCTCAAATTCGAACGTTTTAGATCTCAAAAATGTGTTCCAATCTGACCTATTTTGCTGTCTGCCAGGTTGGGCCGGTCGACTGGGACAGTCGACTGGGCCAAGCGGCCAGTCGACCGGCCAGTCGACCGGACGTGCACAAAACCGTGCACTTCGGCTGTTTTTGTAGACGGTCGACCGTGCGGTCGACCGACTGAGAGCAGATTGCTCTCGGGTTGTTCGGGTCGACCGACCAGTCGACCGGCAGCTGTCAACGGCTATTTTTTGACCGTTGGACGGTCGACCGGCCAGTCGACCGCCAGCCTGTCAGGCTGCCACATCAGCCTAACGGCTATATTTTTCTAGGGGCTATAAATACCCCATTTGAAAGAGTTTTTGGACAAGATTTTTTGGGCTGTTTTTCTTACATTCTCTGAAGTTAAAAAGAAGTTTTTAAAAGAGTTTTAAGTGCCATAAAGATTCATTCTTTTGTTTTAAAGTGTTTTGTCATTTTCAAAGAAAATAAGTTTTTGGGAATTAATTTATTGTTCTTCATTTCTATATCAATTTGGTATTTTTCCAAGAGTTTTTCTTTGATCAAAACACTTGTTTTCCACACTTGAGCTATCACCTATCCTACTCTATTAGGATCTATTGTTTGTGGAAAAAGGAAAGGAGTTTTTGTGGTTGAGATAGACCACATATTGTAAACCCTTGATTTCTTGTAGTGCTCCCTCTTTGGTAGAGGTTGAGTTGGTTGTATTGGGTTGGTATTTGCTCCCTCTTTGGTAGAGGTGGAGATTGGTGTTTACTCCCTCTTGGTGAGGTGGAGTTGGAGATTGGTTTGTAACCCTCTTCGGTAGAGGTGTTGGTGGTTGATTGTTTGGCTAAGGGCCTTATCCCTCTTTGTGAGGTGGATTGAGTTTGTATTGGCTACGGGCCTACCCCTTGGTTGTGAGGTGGTTGTTTGAGAGAGGAGTTTGGTACTCCTAGAGTTGTAACAAATCCTCCTTGTTGGAGGTTCCCTTGGTGGGAGATACTGGATTAGAAATCCTTCACGGTGGTGAAGGCGGGGATGTAGAGCTAGGGGCTCGAACCTCGAAACATATCTTGGTCTTTGCGATTGATCCATTGTCTCTCAACTCTCTCTCTTTCATTTGTGCATAGCATCATTCTTATTGTCATATCATACATACTTGTGTTGCCTTGCATAATTCATTTTGTTATATCTTGTATATGCTTGCTTGTGTGTGTGCCTCACTTATACTCATCCAACAAGAGCTTCACATAGCACCTCAACCCATTTCAAGGGGAATCAAGAGGAGTTAGTCCAGAGCCCTTCACGGGGAATTCAGCTACACTTGTTGAATTGTATTAAGTGTTTTGCAAAATAGTTTTAAGCTTCCGCATTTAGCGCATTTAGTTTATAGATTAGCACTTACACCTATTCACCCCCCCTCTAGGTGTTTTACAATTGGTATCAGAGCTAGTGCTCCTGATATTAGGCTTAACATCCTAGGAGTGAGATCCATTTGCTTGCTAATCTTTCATTTGCATTTGCTTGTTTGCATACATATAGTTTACCATGGACTTCATGACCCCACCTAACTTTGACCCTTCCAACATTGACATTTAAAAGTATAGGATGTCCATGTATTTGAAAACCCTAGGCTTGCATGTCTTTCTTGCCGCTACCAAGAAATGCTATCTTGGTAATGGTAATCATATAGGGGCCAATGCACAAGCCCTTGAGGCTATTAGAAGCACTTTACCTAAAGATTATCTTATGCGTGTTTCTAATATTGATTCCGCTTTTGCAGTGTGGAATCTATTGTCAACAACAACCACCACCTCCGAGCTTCAAGTGCAAATCCAAAAGGAAGAGGAATCTAGTGGAGAATCCGAATCACAATGTTTCATGGTCCAAGGGAATGACTCCCTTGAGGTACAATCGGAAACCCACTTAGATAGTGATGATTGCTCTAGTTCTTCATGTGATAATCTTGATGCCCATGCTTTGAATGAAGAACTTTCTATTGTTTGTGAAAAATTGATTGAAAAATACAAGATTTTGAAAAAGGAAAGTCTAGACATTGA
Source organism: Agave tequilana (assembly GCA_038442645.1). NCBI lineage: Eukaryota > Viridiplantae > Streptophyta > Magnoliopsida > Asparagales > Asparagaceae > Agave > Agave tequilana. The sequence continues at coordinate 101,179 of JAVJIF010008902.1, read as the reverse complement.
AAAAGAAAATAAAAGTTTGCATTTTAGACTTGACAATGTTTTGCAAGAGAAGGTTGAGATCTATAATGAAAGGGATTCATTGAGATCTCAATTAGAATTTACATTAAAAGAAAATAAATTTTTGAAAAATAAAAATGATTGTGAAATACTTTTGAAGAAAAATGAAAACTTGACTTCAAAAGTAGATTTTATTTTAAAAGAGAATGTTGCTTTGAAAAATAAGATTATTTCTATTTCAAATGATTTGGATGTTTGTTTAGAGAAAAATATTTTTTTACAAAATAAGATTGATGCACATGTTTGCCATGCTAGGGTAGTTCCATCACCTAATGCATGTACCTCTTCTTCTAAAATCAATGATGATATTTGTTTGCTTAAGAAGAGTGTAGATTGTTTGGGCTCCACTTTGAGCCAATGTGTAGAAGGGCATACACGTTTGGAAACTTTGTTTCGTAAGAAACAAGTTCCATCTTTTCATGCACACCCTCCACGGCATACACATGCTCCTCACGGACACCATCACACGTATGCTCATGTGTACACTTGTACACATTGTGGTCGTAAGGGCCATCTTGCTAGATTTTGCTATGATAGATTCATACTCCAAATTTAGCAAAGAATTTTGTTTGGGTTAGAAATGAGACTAACCCCCATGGACCCAAAAGACAATGGGTACCAAAGACCACCCCTCCTATTTTCGATGTAGGTGTGGGCTCTCACATGACGTGAGAGTGATGACACCTTGAAGTGAATGTGTTCCGAGCTTCATGGAAATCAATTGGATGCATCACTTTCAAGGGAAGTTTGGTGGAAAGGACCACCATGTTTTGGAGACAAGGAGAGTTGCCTTCTAGGATTTGGTAACAATTCCTAACTCCTTATTATTGTTTACATGCTTTCATATTCATTTGTTTTATAGCATGTTTTCATTGTCTATGGATTAGTGTGTAAATGCCATGTTTATTAGATCCTTGACATACATGTATAGTATTTGAGACACACATGCTTATATAAACTCATATTTAGTGTTCTCATCTTTTGTTTAGCTATAATGTACATCATGAATCAAATACATGTGAATTTACATAGTAATCATGTTTTAGTTTTCTCATGATGATTTTTGTTGTTTTATGCTTTATGTGGTATAAACTAGTTTAGATGTAGATTTTATCAAAACTTGCATGTATGCATGTACACATAGTGAGAACAAATTGACTTTTATATGTTTGCACTTCATGCTCATTTGTACCCACTATATGCACATGTATAAGCTAGTTTTGATGATTCCTTCATTTATACTTGCTATGCCTATTTTCATGTTTTTACTTCATGTATATGTATTTTGAATTCAAACCTAATAAATATACATGTATACCCATGAGTCTTTTGCCTTCATGCAAATACTTTTAATAGACTCGTTTACGGTTGGGATATGTATGTATATTGTTAAATTTGGATGAATCATACATATACCTAGAAGTTTGATAAAAGAATTTTTGATGAATCTTTGCTTGTTTATATAGCAAAATAATATTCGTGTTTGTTTTGATACTTCATGTTTTGAATATATGTTTAGATGTTAGTTTTCATTAAGACTAGGATTTATATTTGTACATATGATGGGCTACAAATAAATCTATATATGTTTGGGATTGAATGCTTGTTTGTTCCCATTAGATGTGCTAGTATAGTCTAGTTTTGATGATTCATACATTTTGAACTTGTATTCCATTTTTGGTATTTGTTTTTATGATTATGAGTTTTCATTTCATGTATATGTGTATTTTGCCAAACTTGAAGATATACATGTATACCCCTTGAGTCATTTGCCTTTCATGCAAATATCTATTATGGACTCAAAGTGTGTTTAAGGGATATGTATGTATACTTCTTGTGTTGACAAATCATACATATACCTTGAAAAGAATTGGTATCAAATTGTTTTAATGAAAAGCTAAATTTTCATACTTTTCATGCTTTTCATGTTTTCTTTGAATTGGTATTTAAACTTCATGTATATGTTTACCTTATCCAAACTATTAGATATACATGAATATCCTTTTTGAGCCACGTGCCTTCATGCATATATCCTTGTGGACTCGTTTGTATCTTGGATATATATGTATACTTTGGTTTGTATTAGACATACATATGCCTTGAAGATTAAATAATATTAATTTTTAGTTTTCTTGTTTAAAGGAATAATTGAACTTAATTGAACAAATTTTCATGATTGTGATCTCCATACTTGACTTGTACACTCACATTTATTATTTGCTCATGTTTTGTTTTCATGAGACATTTTATGCTTAATTGGATTAGAGTGTTGATTATCATGTGGATTTCATTTTTATGAAAAATGATTTGTATTTATTCCTTACTTGAAGGATTTCGTACTAGTTAACAAAACTTTTCATTTTAACTAGTTCGTATTCTTCGTTATAATATGAGATATACACTTGACCCTATTCTTTCAATTGGTATCATTGAACACTTTCAATTGATATCAATTTTGATCTTTTTGTATACTCATATATGTTTTGTATATGTATGCTTACTCTTTCAAGAATATCATGTCAATTGGTATCTAACTTTCATACATATATATCTTTATGCTAAGCTTGAAAAATTTCTAATGTTTGATTTGTTTTCAAATGGTATTTTAACAAGCTTATGCATATGTTTAATTGGTATTTCATAAAGGGGGAGAAAACTTGATTTTGTCCTTCAATTGGTATTTGATTCCCACTCCCTTACTTTATGTTAAAATATCGTTTTCAAATTGGTATCATATGCTTAAAAGAACATATTTCTTTTAATGATATCAAGATGTTTATGTTGAGTGTTTTTAATTGGTATCTCAAAATTTTGTTTAAGAAAAATATATACTTTTGATTTACATTGCTTATATGTTTTATTTCAATTGGTATTAATATGCACTTTATTGTCATATCTTAAATTGGTATCACATTTGTTTTGATTACCCTTTCTTGATCTTTTTGTTTTTGACAAAAGGGGACGAAAAAAAAAAATTGTTTTTATGTTTTTACCCCTTTGTGATGATTGACAAAAAGGGGGAGAAAGATTTTGAGTTATAGAGTTTATATATGCATGCTTACATTTTTGCATATATGATGTTTTAATTGGTATCTAGAAGCATGTATTATTTTGAATATTTCATTGGTATCTAGAGCACCATGTTTATATGCATTGTCATTCATTGCATACTTATTGTTTATTTGTTTATGCATGAGTTAAGGGGGAGCTTCTTTGAAGCTTAACTTTAATCCATGCATATATAACTCCATGAGTTTTGTCATCATCAAAAAGGGGGAGATTGTTGGCCCAAAGGCCTTCCACTCTAGTTTTGATGATGACTCATTCATGTAGTTATGTTTACTAATAATCTTGTGATTCTAAGTTTCAGATCATTAGCAAGATATTAGTTGATGATTAGCTTCAACATGAAGTGTTTGGAAGCTTATCATGGTGATTCCGGTGCCAAAGCTTAAAGATCATACCTTTGCACTCGGTGGATCACGTTTGGGAGCAAGTCTTCTTGATGACTCAAAGACTTAGGTATCCATAGTTTAGTTTAGTGTGTTTTAGATCCATTTTTAAAGCTTAGTATAGTTGATATGCTCAAGTTCACAATACACACACATAAATTCAATATGTTTGGTTTTTGATTGAATCGGTTTTGGATTTCAAGGCTTGACACCCTTCTATAGTTATTATCATAACTTTTTATTTTTATATTCAAATAACATGATTTAACTTGCATTTCAAAGATAACTTTCAGATCTAAATTTCTTATTTAATAACCATTTTCTGATTCTAATTTTAAATTGTCAAATATTTGGTTGAAATCTGTTCTTGTTCTGAAAACAGTTTACAGTTTGTTTTAACACCTTTTAGTATTTTATTGATAACTTTCAATTCTGAAATGATATTGATTTGATTTAAGTTGAATTAGAAAGAAGACTTCAATATCTACAACTTCATCCTATATACTTATTCCAAATTCGAACGTTTTAGACCTCAAAAATGTGTTCCAATCTGACCTATTTTGCTGTCTGCTAGGTTGGGCCGGTCGACTGGGACAGTCGACTGGGCCAAGCGGCCAGTCGACCGGCCAGTCGACCGGACGTGCACAAAATCGTGCACGTCGGCTGTTTTTGTAGACGGTCGACCGTGCGGTCGACCGACTGAGAGCAGATTGCTCTCGGGTTGTTCGGGTCGACCGACCAGTCGACCGGCAGCTGTCAACGGCTATTTTTTGACCGTTGGACGGTCGACCGGCCAGTCGACCGCCAGCCTGTCAGGCTGCCACATCAGCCTAACGGCTATATTTTTCTAGGGCTATAAATACCCATTTGAAAGAGTTTTTGGACAAGATTTTTTTGGCTGTTTTTCTTACATTCTCTGAAGTTAAAAAGAAGTTTTTAAAAGAGTTTTAAGTGCCATAAAGATTCATTCTTTTGTTTTAAAGTGTTTTGTCATTTTCAAAGAAAATAAGTTTTTGGGAATTAATTTATTGTTCTTCATTTCTATATCAATTTGGTATTTTCTCAAGAGTTTTTCTTTGATCAAAACACTTGTTTTCCACACTTGAGCTATCATCTATCCTACTCTATTAGGATCTATTGTTTGTGGAAAAAGGAAAGGAGTTTTTGTGGTTGAGATAGACCACATATTGTAAACCCTTGATTTCTTGTAGTGCTCCCTCTTTGGTAGAGGTTGAGTTGGTTGTATTGGGTTGGTATTTGCTCCCTCTTTGGTAGAGGTGGAGATTGGTGTTTACTCCCTCTTGGTGAGGTGGAGTTGGAGATTGGTTTGTAACCCTCTTCGGTAGAGGTGTTGGTGGTTGATTGTTTGGCTAAGGGCCTTATCCCTCTTTGTGAGGTGGATTGAGTTTGTATTGGCTACGGGCCTACCCTCGGTTGTGAGGTGGTTGTTTGAGAGAGGAGTTTGGTACTCCTAGAGTTGTAACAAATCCTCCTTGTTGGAGGTTCCCTTGGTGGGAGATACTGGATTAGAAATCCTTCACGGTGGTGAAGGCGGGGATGTAGAGCTAGGGGCTCGAACCTCGAAACATATCTTGGTCTTTGCGATTGATCCATTGTCTCTCAACTCTCTTTCATTTGTGCATAGCATCATTCTTATTGTCATATCATACATACTTGTGTTGCCTTGCATAATTCATTTTGTTATATCTTGTATATGCTTGCTTGTGTGTGTGCCTCACTTATACTCATCCAACAAGAGCTTCACATAGCACCTCAACCCATTTCAAGGGGAATCAAGAGGAGTTAGTCCAGAGCCCTTCACGGGGAATTCGGCTATACTTGTTGAATTGTATTAAGTATTTTGCAAAATAGTTTTAAGCTTCCGCATTTAGCGCATTTAGTTTATAGATTAGCACTTACACCTATTCACCCCCCTAGGTGTTTTACATTGTTATGATATACCGAGTTTTAGGTTACACCATGGGACACCAAGGTAGTACTGGTTACCTAGTTATTCAGTTATTCAGTTTTAGGGCTATGCCCGGACTACGACACCACACTAGTTATTCTTTTTTGTGAGGTTGTGGTCTTCATTTATTAGGGCCTTGCAGTCCATCCTTCTTCAATGCCAGGAATATTATACCGTGGTACCGGTATGCACGGTACCCTTTCAAAATACATGCACTACATTGGCAGTCAGTTACAATCACGATACATTAATTGATATGTGAAAAAATGGCTGTGGTATGAGACACAGCTAAGTACTATATTAGTTAGATTAATAATAACCAACCAAATTACAGACATATGATAGATCACATCTCTTTGACATCAATTGTTCATTTTACAGTTGTGAGTTACCTCTTATTTACAATTTTATCCATGACATTCTTCATTCTGTATTTTCATATTAGTATAGTGATATGTACGCTTATATGCACGAGCACCTTTCCCTTTTTTTTTACACACTAATTGGGCCGCTTTTTGACGACCCTGGATTTGCACATTCAGAAATTGGGTGTTTTATTTTATTGATCAGGTGTTCGTTGAAATCGTATGCTTTACGAGGATCAGGAGTTTCTCTCTATTTGATTATGGTATTCCATCTCTGTGTTTATTTATCATCATATGTGGACATCTATATGTGTTATTGTAGTGATCATGATTTATTATAGTTTATTTTTAAATCTTGTTCGGGTTACTCAAGACTTAGCGCGTATTCATGGGGTATTTTCTTTGCGTATATGTGACACCGACTCTCGTTACATCTTCGCTCCAGCGTATTTTGAGAAGCGGGGCGTAACATCTTCATTGCGGTGAAGGCAGGAACGTAGAGCAAGTTAATCCAACCTCGAAACAAATTTTCAGTGTTTGTGTTTTTGATGAGGACATCACGCAGTTCCCATTTATCTTTTCATGACTTAGCTTATTTAGAGGATTTTGTATTTTGTTTCAGCTTTATTTGTAGTAGATGTTTTAGTTTTATTTGTGTTCCTTTGTGGGAAGCCCGTGTAAGTGGTGGAAACCCAAAATCTTATCTTGTTCTTAATCTTAAATTTTGGTTACGATTTGAAGGGGATTGCGATCCAGGTTGATATTACATCAGTTTTTCTTTTCTCTCCAACTCTACTCACTCTAGTTTAATATCTTATTTGCTCATATTGTTTACATCATTAAATTTTTGATATTTATGCTCAATTGATATACATGCTCGATAGAATTATCGTTTAAGTTTTTAATTTCATATTTGAATAGTACATCACTTATTCACCCCCTCTCTATGTGATTTTAGGTTAACAAGGCATATTCATGAATGGCGAATATCCAAAGGAGAGCGTTGTAAGTGCATGAGTTAGTGGATGACCACCATACCTCTGTACCTTCTTTTTTGTAAATGTATGAGTTAGTGAGTGACCTCTCCACCTTCTTCTTTTTAAATCAATATTGTAAATGCATGAGTTAGTGGGTGGCATCTCCACCTTCTTTCTTATAAATGCATATTGTGAACATATGCGTTAGTGGGTGACCTTTCCATCTTCTTTCTTGTAATCTATACTTATGGATGCATATAAATAAAGGCTACAAAAATGAATGAAAAACACACAAAAGCTTGAGAATAATTTTCTCTTCTCATTTCTCGAAATTTTCTTAGTTTTATAACAAACTCCTGTGTCCATAATCAAGCACAAAGGTCCAACAATTTAGAATTGGAAAAAGAGCCTATATGTGTTTAATGATGTTTTAAACTTCGGAGCTAGTTTTGTAAATTAAGGCCAGTTTTGTACAAAACAAGCGAAAGGGAAAATAGAAATGGCATATCCAAAATGCAAAAGTCCTCCTTCACATCTGTCCAAAATTCCTACAATTTATCAATTTGCAGAGCATAGAAATTAACAGTGAATGCAGCATGTTGCAAAAAATCTCTTGCTCCTTAATATCAAATTTTTCAAAAAAAGAGCCATGACAAAAGCATCCTAGTGAATGTAACAAGAAATTCATTTATGAATACATCTGTTTAGAAAACAAAAATTTTGACTTTTCTTTTATCTTGACAGATTCTAAAGTTTACACTACCTTGTGGGCTGTTTCGTAGCTGAATACTTCGATATCAATTGTTTCCATCATCTGATCATCTCCATCACTTCCTTCTGCATCATCTCCATTGTTGTCGTCGTCGTTATGCTTGCTCTACAGTAAGACATCAAACACCGCATTTGATGTTGCCCACGCTTTTGCATACAATGGGCTCGGGATTCAGTGAGCTGAGGAGATTTGATTCACTCCGCGGGCATCTTTGATAGCAATTGTCGAAGCGAATCTACGCGGTGATGATTCGTGCTGTAAACAGACGACACCGAGCTCTCTCCGGCGAGTAAACAGACCATGAGGAATGTGGCAAGCGTTAGTATTGCAGCTACTCTCTCATTGCTTTAGGCTCCATTGGTGTTTTAAGTATTTTGCTGCACAAAAATGGAGACTTGATTCTTGAAAGAGAAAGGGGAGAGCATTTTAGAGGAGGAGGTGATGCATAACTGATTGTAACAATGAATGCTTTGAATCTGCTCCTCTGGTTTCATTTTTGTTACTTGCTTTTATGCCTGTTTGGTTAAGGGTGGAAGTGAGGAAGTGAGGAATTGAGGAAGTAGTAATAATTCCCTTTCAAACTTAGAATTATTTAGTAAGTTTTCCGGTGTTTGGATGTTGTTAGAAAGTGAGGTTTGGAAAATATTTTGTCTTTTTCTGGTGTTTGGATGGTAATGTGAAAATGGAAGTGAAAAAGTTGACCACAAAGTTGACTGTAAAATAGTATTAAAATAAAAATTAATTAAGAAAAATAAAAAATAGACTGTAATTAGAATACAAGTGAGATTTACATGGTCAAAAAATAATTTTTTGTGCTACAATTTATTACAAATGAGATTTACATGACCACAAAATTATTATAGCACTCTGGAAGTGAGGAAATAGTTGTGTAAAAGAAAAAAGATAAAAGGAAAAGAGGTTTTCTTATTTTCCTTTTTCGGTGTTTGGATAGATAGGGAAGTGAGCATTATACTTCCCTATTACCTTACTTCCGCCCACTTCCTTGCAACCAAACAGCCCCAATATGAAAGTAAAGAAGAAAAATTAATACTCCGAACTCTTTTCAACTGTATAAAAACCGCCAAACGTTTTTAAAAATATAATAAACTATTACGAACTTTCATAAAACTATCATAAAAAGTTATATTCAATAATTTTTTTCTTTTTTTTTTTTGTGTTTTTCAATTTTTGATAGTTTTCTAAAATTGAGCTAAAGTTCATAATAGTTTTATGAAATTTTGAAGTAAATTAGATATAATTCCGAGTGGACACAGTGCAAAAGCCTTTTTTTTTCCAGCTGGCAATAGGTTCAAATCCCATTTGCCTACACTTCAACTCGCTCTTAAAAAAAATGAGAAAATTTTCTAATAAAACTGTCTTAATGAGCTCGCACAACAAAGAAAAACACCTTCGATTAGACTAAAACTTAATAAAATATCACATCCAAAACGCATTCCAAATTTTTTAAGAATAAAATTCCACAACATTGCAATGGGGTACTAACATGTTCTCTACTATTGTTGATGTAAAACTTTCTATATGCATAAAAAAAGAAGTCATTAATGCGAAACCCAAATAAAATTACTAAATCATTAGTGGGCTGATTAGTCCAACAGGCCCCAACTTAATGAATCCGTTGATTGGGCCTGATTTGGGCTCGTGGTGACCCGATCAGAGCCCTAGTATTTGTTATTACGGTTTTGCCCTCCTCTTTTAATATTACGCCGTCGAAGGCCCCCACCGCCTCAAATCCTCCTATAAATAACCGTCGCGACCCGCCCTCTCTTCTCCAAAAATCGAATCGAAGAGGGCGCCGAGAGCGATAGAAAGAAGGCGCGGGGCGAAACCCTAAAATTGGTAATTTTTCCCCCTTCTTTTCTTTTTTATCAAGCATTAATTGTTCTTGAATCCTGTAACTTTTTCTGCCCTAATTGCTCTTCTACTTATAATTTTTAAGGATTCCTCTTGAATTTCTTTGATTGAGAGGAATTTAACCCCAATTTCCTCTCCGAGTTTGTACTTTTACGAAAATTCTCATTCTTTTATGTATGCTGGATTGAGATCTTTAATTTGCAGAGAAAAGGGAAAGGTGCAGATTTTAACAAGGCAAAACCCCGAAAATGGGTATCTTTTCTTTCTTTTTTCTTGCATTCTCTTAAATCCTATTCTTTTCTCCCATTCATTATTGATCTTTGATTCCTAGTGCGTGAAACCTTACTCTCTTCCATAGAAGTCTAAGCTCTAGGGAACATATATTCTACTATCCACTTTTATTGATCCAAGAATTTAGAATCTTGATGACTGTTTGAATCAGCATCTCCGAAATCAAAATCCTAATAATTTGTGCGTTTTTTGTTAAGGAAATGGCTATCCAATCAGGATAAGCTGAAAATTTTATTGATTAATCGAAAGAGTCATTATAAAATTAGATCTCACAGCAAGAAGCTCCCTCAAGGAGGAAAATAATAATGGGATAGGGTTAGTGATTTACATTCTAACAGCTTCTATTGGGATTGGACATCTAGAAGATGATGAATTGCTTGCAGATTTGCAGAATATGGGCGTAAGAGCTTCCGCTTTGATCATGAAATTCAGAAAAGTTTCATCTTTTATCGTTATTGATAGTCTATTTAGTATAATTTCCAGCCATTTCTTTCCCTAATTAATTTTTTGTGGTTTCAACCTTGTCTTTTTTGGAATTATGATCTTACATTGGAAGCCAAAGCTCGAGATCATGCTACAGAGCAGATGGGAATTTACTTTTTTTTCCCTTCCAATTTTAAATCTGAGTATTTATATTAATTTTTGCCTATTGATGACTGTGTAAACAACTTCTATTTCATGTGTAATTACAAGCCCTATTTCATGTGTTCACCTTAACAAAAGTCTATATCTAGTAAGTGTTTCCTGCTTAAGTTTCTTTAGTCTCAAACCTATGCTCCAGAATAAAAACGGATAAAATTTTTAGTTATCATGATGTCCATAACATGTTGCAATCTTATACTTCATGCATTTTCTTCTATGTCATGTGTTTTCTTTAAATTCCAAGACTCTGAACGATAGAACTTCTAGGTGCTGACAGGTAGGTACCTTAGTTTTTTTTTTTTTTTTAATTTTAATGATCAAATCGCTGGTGTATGCTGGTTCCCTGTTTTCCCACAAGACATATCTTGGGACATCCCCATTTCTTGATCAAGGCGTGCCGAACGTTTGTGGCTTTTTGCCTATTACTCTTCACTATGTATTTCTGTGGCATCTTTCTGTTTCCATTCATATGCTTTTCAGACAAAGTGAACATTGTTATTGCATCAATATCTTTGGTTTGATCCAACATTTTCTACTAGTATTTGCATATCGAAAACCTCAATTCACAAGCTCCTTACTAACATCAATTTGGCCTTTACACAGTTTACAGTTTGTGGGTCAATTATGGAGGAGAGAACAATCCAATGATCAAATGGATGTAGAGGTTGTTTACATACCTGAAGTGGCTGGCTTTTACTTTCTGGTCTATTTTGCCCACCAAACAGACTCAGGAAGGGGGAGGTATTTTTCTGCAACTTTCTTCTTTATATTTTAAATTTTTGGTAAACATGTGGTGCATGGAATGAAATTCTTTTCTTTTTCATTAAATGTCTATTTTGTTTCATATATTTGATCAGAGAAGGTATATGAGCTTGAGAGATTATTTAGTCTGATGTGCTTGAAAAATTATCAAGTTTTCCACAACATATTATCCAAATGTGAACTTTGTAGGACACTGAAACTTGATTGGAATAAATGGTAAACTTATTCTTTTATGTTTAAATTTCATGAAGTTTCTATCGGTTTCCTTGTACATAATCTATCCTACGAGTTCTTCTAAATACTCTTTTATGGGTATTAACGTTCTGGTTAGTTGTTGTTGTTGTTGTTGTTGTTGTTTTTATTATTTTTTTATTTTGAAATAAAGGATGGGAATCCAAAATAGATTCCCAGCCGAAATTATGATTCTCCTTCGTTCAAAATACAACAAAGCTCCAGGAGTTCAAATGGCCTGTAATACAAGACTATTCAAATTCCAAAATGAGGCCAACAGGAAACAGCACAATGTTCTCCTTAGTTACAAGGAATTTACTGTGGGTAAATCGAATGTACTTTCACAGGGCAAGTTTTGTTTCCTGGTTGGTTAATTTGGTAGATATCCAGTGGCTTGGAAGTGTAAAACTGGAAAACAATTTTGTTTTCATAGTTAAGGAGTTTCTACGACAGTTTGAAAACCTTTTTTTTCTCTTCCTGTTATCATGTTCTCATCCTTGTTTTCCTTCATAACAATACCAGACTGTTTGAATTTCTCTTGTGCATCTCCTTTCCGATGCCAACAATTGCGAAGTGGCCAACACTTGGACACCTGTTTTCTGTACATGCTTGTGGTGGAGATTTTCCAACACGATTGATCGAACGGTCAATCTCATACCACAAATGAAAGGGGGTCTATCTAAATCAAAGGTGGAAATTCAAGTTTCAACATAGTAAACAGGTGTAGACAAAAGTTTTTTACGTGAAACCCAATTTGAAAAAAATCACGGGAGGAGAGAGAGAATTCACTATATAATCGAGATTATAGTGAACTATGTAGAGTATTCTTATGTTTATAATTTCTTTGATCCTTGCCATCCACCCCCTTTCTTCATGGATTTCCAAGCGTACAAGTACTATGTAGGGTGTAATTGATGGCGCTGATTTGTCGGATCTTCATAACTACACGTTCTGCATATTGAGATCTTTCCATAATTGCTCAGATTGTTGTGCTTTATTGTTAGATTGGCATGTCGAGATATTCACCACTATTTATAACTGCCCCACTGAAATATGAGAGCATTTAGAATGCGGGAATATCATGGCAGCATAACTATCTTCACGATTTAGGAAATTCTGCTGCTGAGCTGTGTCTAGTGGAAGTAGGAATCTTCGCTGAGAGCTTATGTCGGGAAGAAATATGGTAGTTGCGAATGTCGGGGAAAGTAAGGGCCCGAGGTCCTCTCCTTGGTGGTCGAATGTGAGCTCGAGGTAAGGCCCAAGGCTCTCCTCGTGGTTTGAGTATAATGTCGGGGCAAAGCCCGAGGCTCTCCTCGGGGTTGAGTATGAGCCAATAAATATCTCGAGTTCGTCGTTCACTTGTGACACTCCTGGTGTGAGGGGACATGTGTCACGATCTTGGGGAGTGATCACGTTCTGACCACTATAGATGCCCCCACTCTTGCGATTGCCGGAGTCGTGGGAGGGGAATCGGAAGAGCGAAGTTGGTGGAAGCCTTTAAATGCTCTAGATTCTTCTTGAAGTTCTCAGTATCATCGCCCTCTTGGAAGTATTGGGTTGCCTGTTTGGGAGTCATCTTTTGGATGCTGTCGTGGATGTTGGTGGAAAGTGTATCTGTTTCTCTTTTCAAAAAAAGTAAACACAAACATGTGATAGATCTTATATTACTCTTCTTAGATGTAAGCAAGTTTGCATTTGGATGGATGTAATCAGAAAACTTGTAATAGAAGTAGTAAATTTTGAAATGGAAGAGTTGTTTGGATCTTACCTGATTTGTTTTGTAATTACTTTTGTTTGGAATTGGATGTTTACTTGGAGAGACTCTAAAATGTTTGGAACTGGTTACCTCCGTGGAATGTTGATCAACTTGAAGTGTTCTTATCCTTGAAGTGTTCTGAAATGGCGGGGAAGGAGGATATCACGATTTTCGAGTGGGTGAAATCCCCATATGCGGTACCTACAAGCAGTTCCTCTGAGCGGGGGAAATCTTGACTACGGAGTTGGGGTCGCATTTGCTTCAGTGCAGGGGATATCCCATATGCGGAGCTGCTTTGTCGGGCTCTGAGAGGGAAAAATTCCTACAACAGAGCTCCGACCCAGAGTGGGGAAATCCCACCGTGATGTTTGTAGGATGGCCGGTCCCCCCTTCGAGTGGGGTCAATCTCATCTCAGGGCACATAGACCCGGGGATTGGATGTAATAATTAAGATGCACACACAAGCATACAATGAGATATTTAAACACAAATAGTAAATGCATCAATTAATTGTCAGGCACAGACAAATTGAAAACATGATACATGTCGCTTTTATCCTTGGGGAGAAATTGGGGTACATCCACGCGAGACTGGTAACAACGAGGGGATAATCCAATCAAGAAAATCTTCATAAATATATCTAGCCACATGTGGTCATATCCTCGTCGGGACCTGCATAAGAATGGCCTGAAGTGGGGTATAACCCAACGACAGATTAGATGCGTTCTCTGGATAGGGGGCCCCTACTTAGAGTGAAGATCTCGATACTTTCAAGTGGGAGTAAACTTAGCATCAGAGTTATCCTCCGTGTGGGGAATGTCCCACATCAGAGTTGTCACCCGAGTAGGGAAAATCTCATCTGCGGAGAGTTGTCTCCCGAGTAGGAAAAATCCCATCTGTGGAATATGGATATATGAATGTATTCATCTGCCCGTGATTCAGACGAGGGGAGCTCGTAGATTAGTGTTTGTGTTCCGAGTAGGGAAAATCTTATCAGTGGAGCATCAAATAGGGGCTCTGAGAGGGGAAAATCCCTCTACAGCTTAGTGGGGGACTTCGAGTGGGAAAATCTCACTGCAGAGGGTTTCAACTGTCGTTGGACGATCGAGGAAAAGCCCACGGGCATGTCTGCATTGATGTCTCCGAGTGGGGAAAATCCCACCAGCAGGAAGTATAGATATTTCTTCGAGTGGGAGAAATCTTGTTGCCCCCTCCGAGTGGGGGATTTCCCATCTATGGGGTGTGTGAATGAATGTACGTTGTGGGGTAATTTTATTGTCCCCTCAGAGTAGGGGATTTCCCATCTACGAGACGTGTGGATGGGTGTATGTTGTGGAGTAATCTTATATAGCCTCCGAGTGGAGGATATCCCATCTGTGGGGCGAGTGGATGGATGTACTGTTGGGATAATCTCGTCGCCCTTCTTAGTGGGGAAGTCTCCACCTACGGGGCGAGTGGTTGGATGTACTGTTGGGCAGGGGCGGAACCAGGAAAAAGTTTTGGGGTGGGCTGCAATTTTTTATCACATATACTTATGAATTATATGAATTTATCAAAAGAATAAAACAATATTCTCCACTAAATCAGGAGTGGAATTAGGAATAAATTTGCTAAAAAAATCAAAATAGAAAGGGGTCTAACACAATATATAAAAAAGAACAAAAATAAAAATGGGTTTAAGCCTAGATATAAAAAATGGGCCGGGCTGTAACCCGGCCCAGCCCACTACTGGGTCCGCCCATGCTGTTGGGATAATCTCGTCGCTACTTCCGAGTGGGGGAGTCTCCACCTACGAGACGAGTGGATAGATGTACTATTGTAGAGTAATCTAGTCGCCCCCTCAGAGTGGGGGGGTCTCCACCTACAAGGCGAGTGGATGGATCTACTGTTGTAGAGTAATCTTATCGCCCCCTTGGGGGGGGGGGAGTCTCCACCCACGGGGCGAGTGGATGGATGTACTATGATGGATGGAAGTACTGCAATGGAGGGATGTATTGTCATATGATTAGAAAAATGAAATAATATTTTATTTAGAAATGAGTATATGATGTTGAAATTGGTAGGAGGTACATTTTGTGTGTTTGGAATTCGGGGAGTTCGTCGATCACCTTGTACTGGGTGATCATATGTTGCTTTCCTGAAGATTGAGTGTTCGGATGTCCGGATGCGGTTTCCGGAGTGAGGATATACTCTTTAAGGAAGCCTTGTTTTACAAACTCCTCTAGGTACTCCCAGATGGCCCAGCAGTGGATGGTCTGGTGTCTCTTACTTTCGTGGTAGGAGTAATATTCCTTCGGGAGCGAATGATTGTGCTGGAGTGGTTTCCGATGCCTGATCCATGGTTAATCTTTGATAGTATTGAAGATTTCGTTGAGCGGGAGCTTTAACGGAGTGAAATATTCCATCGATCTATCGCTTTGGAGCCAACTCGGGAAGAGGATCGGGAGCGCTTGCTTCTTGTAAGTGGGTTGCCCTGGTGTCGATCTTGAGCATGATCGGGAGTTTCGTGAAGAGATTTCGACTTCGCTCCACTATCATTTGGTTTCATGGAGAGGTTGGAGGAAACCTTCATCGCCTATTCAAGCTGGGTGTACGACTGAGCTCGGGAAAAAACTTTGCTTATCTTGGGGATGTTGTGCCTTTGATGACTTGTTTTCTCGGGGCCATCGTTGACGTAGAAGAGGTTTTTTTAAGAAGGTTTTTTAGATTTTAGGGGATAGATCTTGAGTTCATATCTCAATGAAAGTACCAATTTGTGGTGAAGATTTTCTAATACAATTGATCGAATGGTCAACCTCGCACCACAAATGAAAAGAGGTCTATCTAAATCGAAGGTGGAACTTCAAGTTTTAACACAGTAAACAGGTGGAGACAAAAGATTTTTACGTGAAAATCCAATTCGAGAAAAACCACGAGGAGGAGAAAAGGATTCATTATATAATCGAGATTACAATGAACTCTGTAGAGAATTTCTATGTTTACAATTTCTTTGATCCTCGCTGGCTGCCCCCTTTCTTCATGGATTTCCAAGTGTTTAAGTACTATGTAGGGGTGTAATTGATGCCGCTGATTTGTCGGATCTTCATAACTGCATGTTTTGCTTACTCAATCTTTTCATAACTGCTCAGATTATTGTGCTTTATTATTGGGATTGCATGCCGAGCTATTCATCACTATTTATAACTGCCCCCATTGAAATAGGAGAGTATTTAGAACGCTGGATATGATGGCAGCATAGCTATCTTCGCAATCTGGTAAATTCTGCCACTGAGCTATGCCCAGAGGAAGCATGAATCTCCTCGGTGAGCTTATGTCGGGAAGAACTCTGTTAGTTGTAGATGTCGGGAAAAGTAAGGGCCAGAGGTCCTCTCCTCGTGCTCGAATATGAGCTCGGGTAAGGCCTGAGGCTTTCTCCTCGGAGTTGAGTATGAGCTAGATGGTATCTCGAGTTCGTCATCTACTTGTGACACTCCTATATGGCGGACACATGTTGCGATCTTGTAGAGTGATCACCACTACAACGCTGATTTGAGCTTCAAAATTCAAAGGTAACTAAAGATGACATTCCTAGCATTTCATCGTGGAACTTTCGAGTTAGATTGAGTTTGGGACTTCTCACATTAGCACGAGTCCTACATAGTTTAGACATTCACTGTCATTCTTGCTTTCTAACCCTCGTGTCACCACCCACCACCACCACCACCACCATCAATAGTTCCAGTTGTCTAGTCAGTGGTGTATCCATTGCTGGTGTTAACCTCAGCAAGTCATGGTTCAGGACCCCACACCCCCCCCCCCCCCCCTCCCCCCCCCCAAAAAAAAAAAAAAAACCCCAACTCCAACTCATACGCGTTTTTTTTTTTTTTTTTGAAATAACTACTCCATTCTTGCAAATATTTGGTGAGTCATGCGCATGACATGGTTAAAGGCTTAAAGCATCTTCAACCAAGATTCAAAGTACCATATTTTGATTATGACATGGTTAATACATTATTTCATCGAAACATTTCTCATATGGGAAGTTTTTTGAATCCCTATAATTTGAAGTTTGAACAGCGTCATGAGGATGATTCTATCTATATTTTGAGTTGGTGTCGGAACAATTTTGTCATCAGAAAGTATTCTGATAGAATTTGTCCTTGAATTCCTTCCTTCTCTCTGTTGTGACTGTGCTTTTATGTTTTTTTTTTGAGAACAAGGTTGGGGTCTTCAAGCCTAACACACCCACTCTCCTCGAATAGACATTCAAACCGGTGAACTGGGGAGCAAACTCATATTCTGACCAGTAGGCCAAACTGTGCTTTTCTGTGTGTTTCAATCTTAGAGCAGGTTTTTGGTTCATATTCTTCTATCCAAACACTTGAATTCTTTTCCCACCTTCTTTTTCTTTTTCTTTTTTTGAAAGTTAATATACAGTAGCAGTCAACTTTGGAGGGGAGCAACTGCTGTATCCAACTGGATCTCGATCATTGATAGGTCCACACCATTCCAGCCCAATTGCCCATTTCTGGTAAGATTCCCTCTTGTGTATAAGCCAGTCGTCGAGTCAGCGACCGTCGAAACTTCTCGCACCTAAGCTCAACGTGAAACCCACTGTTCCTCCGCCACTGGGTCCCACACCCCGCTTCACTTGTGTCCTCGTAATATCCGCAAATTCCCATCCACCTTGCAGACGCTAAGAGGTTAGCCGACCAATCAGCCATTAGCCGCCACCACCTGCGGGAGAGCAGAATCATACGGACAAGAGCGGATATTTACACCCAAACAATTGACTAAGGCACTCATCGGATTGCAAGCATGTAGAAGATCATTCGTACACCATATTGTGAGGGGGTGACAAAATAGGAAAGTGCTCATATATCCATATTTGTGTCAGAAATCTCAAGTATTATCGATGTATTCATAACAAGTTTTTAAATAAGCATTAAAAACTAATAATACCTCTATTAACTTTTTCTTGCCTCTTCTCTAATATTGGAAGAAGATGCAGGCGTAGAGCATCTATTCGAAGTTGTAGGATGAACTCTAGATGAGCATGGAGTACTCATGTCTGTGGTAGAGAGTGATGGAACATTCTTGCGAAAAAATATGTTAGCATCTAAAATTTTTGTTCGGATAACAGAGGCTTGACATAATTTTACTGTTGGGCCATAACTTTTGTTCGGCCAGAGTTGTCCGTACAAAAATATTCTGTTCGGCCAAAGCTGGTCGAACACATATAGAATGTTCAGCCAGCACTAGCCGAACAACGTGCGAACCCATCTTGAAAATAATGTCAAAATGTGATTTTGATCGATATATTTTATTTTTTGTGAGTTTTATCTATATTTTAAAAATAATTTAACCTAAATACAATCTACTAACAACTGAATCTACTAATTCTATAAGAAATTCAAGAAAACTCATGAAAAACTCATGAATTGGAGAGAAATGAGAGAATTTTGGGATAAAGGAGATTATTTGAAGAAAGAGGAGAGGAGAAGGGGCGGCGTGTGCTGATCGGCGGTGTGGGGGGCGGTGCTGATCGGCGGCGGGACCGTGTGCTGAGCGTGCTCTCAAATATTATGAGAGACGAAGAAAGAGAGCGGAAGAGAGAGGGGATGATGGGTTATTTTGAGATAATTTAAATTTTTAAAATTTTGAGATAAAAAGGGTATTTCGCGAAATTGATGGGGATATTTATCAATTTTTTGAGTGCAATAATCTAATGGTGCTTTAATCAATTGTTTGGGAGAGCGGATATTTCCTCCCAAGGCAGCCCACAAATTATTACAAGTGTGTTATTATTATTTTTTGACAATTTTTCACGTCTGATGAAAAGTTCAAAATGTCCCTTTCTTCTACCTTCTTTTCCTTTCCTTCATCTTCTTCGGCGATCCCCTCTCTGGCCTTCGCTTCTCCCCCTCCTGCTCCCCTCCTGCCCCTCCCCCATCCTCGGCCTCCTCCTGGCCCCTCCTTCTCTTCGCCACCCCGCCCCCAGATCTGGATGTTCGGCGATCTGATCGAACATCCCATAGTTTTTTCGGCCAAATCTGGCCGAATAGAAGGTGTTTGTTCGGCCAGATCCGACATAACAGTCTGTTCGTTCAGATCTGGCCGAACAGCCAGATCTGGAGAGTGAGGGGGGTAGGGGAGGCAGGGGAGGCCGGGGATGGGGGAGAAGGAAGGGTGGGGGAGCGAGGGAGGAGGGGAGGCCGAGAGAAGATGTTGGAGGGTTGAGGCGGTGGTCGCCAGGTGAGGGAGGCCTAGGTGGGTCGCCGGCGACAGTGAGAGAGGAGAAGAAGGATAAGAAGAGGATATTCTGACTTTTTTTAATTTTTGTGGAGTGTCTTTATTAGGGGTGCCACAGGATGCGGATTATCCGCGGATATCCGTATCCGAATCCGCCTCCAACCCGGATACGGATATCATTTTTTCACATCCGCCAATATCCATATCCGTATCCGTATCCGAAAGTTAGGTGAGGATACGGATAGCAATATCCTATCCGTATCCGATCCGATATCCGAAAGTTGGGTGCTTGACAATGATATTCGTATGAAAGAGACTATTCGTCAATGGAATGAGGCAATAAATTTTGATATTTTGAGTTGGTGAAAAAGTAATAGTGGAAAGTATCTGATTCTTGTAAGAGTAGCATGAGATATTTTGAGTATTTCGACATCAATCATGCCATCCGAATTGACATATAGCACAGGCTTGTGTAATGTATTGCTATAGAAGTCGAATGACAATGGATACAGTGGAAGCATCGATATGTCCACAATAATATCATAATATGTATCACATTTAATATTGTTGTAAACGAGATAAAAAGTAATATAAGTATATCTATTTAGTTGTTTCTTAAGCGTATCCATTTTTATATATCCGATTAGTATCCGCATATGATCCGCTAATATCGGATCCATATCCGATATCCGATTTTGGCGGATACGGATATCATTTTTTCACATCCGCCAATATCCGTATCCATATCCGTATCCGAAGGTTGGGTGCGGATATGGATATGTTAAAGACAATATCCAATCCGTATCCGATCCGATGGCACCCCTACTCTTTATCATGTTTGTGGGTGCTTTAGTCCCTGGGGAGCCTTCATAATTTTTTGGGTTGAAATATCTGCGTGTTTGGGTGCCTTAAATCAATTTAGGGTGCCAATATCCGTGCCTCAGCCGACCCGCCGGGATTTTTCCGCTTTCCTCTCCTGCCCCTGATCCCCATCTTCTCACCCCACCTTCTTCACTCCCCATCGATGGGAGTTAAAGCAGGCGAGGGTCTTATCCCCGAACAATCAAAATAAAAAACCCAGACAAAAAGAGGGGAAAAAAAGGATAAAAATTTTCTCGATGTCTTCGATCCTCCCCATACCCGAGTCGATCGAGATCCGCGAGGTGTGGTCCTCGAACCTCGACTCCGAGTTCGCCCTGATCCGCGACATCATCGACGAGTACCCCTACATCGCCATGGACACGGAGTTCCCCGGCGTCGTCCTCCGCCCCGTGGGCTCCTTCAAGACCACCTCCGACTACCACTACCAAACCCTAAGGTCCAACGTCAACCTCCTCAAGCCCATCCAACTCGGTCTCACCTTCTCCGACCCCGATCTCAACCACCGCTTCGTCTTCCAGTTCAACTTCTGCGAGTTCGACCCCCGATCCGACGTCTACGCCACCGACTCCATCGACCTTCTACGCCATTCCGGGATCGACTTCGACAAGAACATCGAGTTCGGCGTCGACGCCCTGAAGTTCGGCGATCTCCTCATGTCCTCCGGCGTCGTGCTCAATGACGCCGTCCAGTGGATCACTTTCCACTCCGGCTACGATTTCGGCTACCTCTTAAAGATCCTGAGTAACAACGACCTGCCCGAGAGCCAAGAAGGGTTCTTTGATTTGATTAGGACTTATTTCCCGAGGGTGTACGATATCAAGCATCTGATGAGGTTCTGCAACAGCCTGCACGGTGGTTTGAATAAGCTCGCGGAGCTGTTGGAGCTGGAGAGGGTTGGGATCTGTCATCAAGCGGGATCCGATAGTTTGCTAACGGCGTGCGCGTTTAGAAAATTGAAAGAGAGCTTCTTCAATGGGTCGCCTGAGAGGTATGCCGGTGTCCTGTATGGGCTCGGTGTTGAGAATTGGCAGTAATCAATAATTCAGAGAGAAAGGAAAGGAAAAGGAACGAACTTTATGTTAGCAGTGAAGATGTGAGTAATTAGTGCTTGTTGAATATATCTGGCTATGGTCCTTTCTTTCAATTTCTTTATGAAGTTGTAGTTTTTCTTTCTTATTTACTTGCTAATTTATATATCGAATGAAGAAATTTATTTCTTGTTTCCGTTTGCACAAAGTTCTGGAAAGTTGCTTACTTGCTTTCCTCCACATTGTTGTGCATATTTTTTTATTTGAATTATTTCAAATATCTTATTGAAAGCTACTCGTAATCTGACTCAATTCTTGCTTTGGCAATGAAAATGTCAATTCACGGAGTACTCCATAACCCATCACTATGCAATCAACTTTTCCATGAATTTTCAATTATAATAGAATTGCCTACCTAAGCATTGAAACTTCTGTGCTTCATTCTTGCTTGAAGGACATTTTGACAGAAGAAATATGGTTAGGATTGGAGTCATAAGATTGGGATCCGTCTTATTCACAAAGGATGTAATTGTAGTTAATTATTTAAAGGATGAGTTATGTGAAATTAGTTCTATTTAATGAGAGTTTAGAGGATGATTGATTACAATTAATCACAGTAAGAAATTGTGGAAATGCAAATTTCAAGGATAGGTCATAGAAAATTGGTTCTGCTCATTGTTATTAGATTCACAATTTACTTTGCCTCATGGTACAAGGTATGATACCTCCCCATACACACATTTAAAGGCTATAAAAGTAAGGATTATACCTTGCATCTTTTATTGTCTTCCGAACATACTTGCGCCTTTTTAATAAGGATATAGAAAACAACTATAATAAAAAAAGAAATACATGATAACCATCCTAATTGAATTAAAATAATCCAGGCCAAATTTTTGTGTTTGACATTTCAAGTTAGGTTGTTATGTTGGAAGTGTATATTGAGAGAGCTCCAAATTGAAGACATAATCACATCATCCTATGTTGTATGGAAGGAAGCTTTCCTCGGTAAGAAATTTCCCCATGATGTGATCGAGTTTTGAAATTTGTTTTCATTTGGATCTTTTGCCTATATCATGCCTCAGGGATGAATACAATTCTTTATAACAAATTTCATCATCTTCACCACTTCTTCTAGACCCTTTCCTAGTGTAGACTCTCTGAAGGCTGCTTGGTTGTATCAGTGTAAGTTGCATAACCAAACGCAAGGTTCCTATCTCTGTTATGGCATTAGCACTCTTATTTCATGTAAATGGATTTCTTGTCCAGAAAGATGACACAAGTTCAGGACATTAGACTGACAGCAAGTGGTGACATGTTCTTAATTTTTTTTTCTTTTTGACTTCTAACTACAGAGTTGGAATTACGTCCAGACCCCAGTGATTTAAGAAGACTGAGGTGAGACAATGTGGAAGAGGTTAATGTAGCAACAAGAAGGCATTGAAATGGATGTTTGCTAAAGCTTGAACAAAAGACATGCATCAGGCTAATTAGCTACTATATGAGGAAATTAAGTTTGGGGAATGTTCTTAAATGTATAGATGCTTTTCATATTGATGAATAAGGTTGTTAAGAGTTTAATGGTTCCCACGAATACGTCAGAATGTAGTTTAATAAAAATAGTGAACTTATTAGAAAATTGGAGCAGTTTTTGATCAAAATTAGCGGGCCTAGTAGTGCCAAGGCTTGACCAAAGTAAGTGGATTCTAAAAGTGTGGTAGTCACCTAGTCGGGATGGTCTTTGCTTTCTTTAATAGTATTAAAATGGTTATTTTGATCAATTGGATTACTTCAGGAGTTTATATGGTGAATGGAGGAAGATTTTTGTGCATTTGGCACATTAGGTATCATTCTTTCTTAGTTTCTGTGACTAATTGTACCATTTTTAATGTTTATTCTTAACTGGCTTAGGTTAAAATCTCTATTTTTTTCCCTACTATTTTAATTTGTTTTCAGGGAATCACTGTACAACCAAGTCACTGACTATAGTCCTGTTCTTGAAAATCATTTAGATACATTAATAAGTAGGGAACTGAAGCTAAAATGATAGCAATAGAATGACATGGGTAAATGAAGGCCACTTTTATGTGTAACATTGTCTGTTGCTCCAGTAGGGATTAATGGATTATTATGTAGTTCCTTTTGTTTTTGTATTACGTGACGCTGAGTTCTGGATTTATATTTTGTGGTCTTTTAATATGCATTTGTTGAATACCAATACTAGAGTGGGAGTTGTTGCTGCGATTAGGTTATATTTGGTCTCAAAGAAATGATAAAAAAGAAGAAAATTGAATGACTACTGAAAAAAGGGAAACATAAATGGAGAACCACTTGCACTCTCTAACTATAATAATAAGTTTTGGCTTAAGACTTTATGATCATATCTGAAAGCCAGTGTTCTAAAAATCGGTTTCATTATTCGTGCAGTCCAACACTGAATAATGATTAATCCGATTAATCGGAGATTAATCGGGATTATCGTTTTTTAAATTTTAATATATTTAATTATATTTATACACAACTACATATGAATATACAGTTAATTATTGAAAATACTTAAATATTATACAAGACAATATCTAGATGTGAAGTTATAAACCATGATATGATGAACAAGACAATATGAATAAATAGTAAAAAAAAGAAATAAAAGAACTTATCTCTTCACATTAGTAATTCAAGATTTCAAATTTTGCAACATAAATATAAATCAAAGAACTTACTTCAAAATAAGATAAATAAAAAAATTAGTCAATTTATCAATCAAAATAATGAACTCTAAAGAATGATGGAGAAAAATTGCTAAATAAGTTAATTTGAAAAATAATCAAAAATAATAAAATATAAGTATTACTTTATGCAAAATATATAATAATAGAATATCATAATTCATCTACTATTTAATAAATAACAATTCATCTACTATTTAATAAAAGATAATAATCAAATCATCAATATTACAACATAAACTACTTAGCGATCCAACACACACAAAGTGAAGTTTTTCAAATAAAAACATATGAAATACCTAAATAATTAATCGGGGATTAATTGGATTAATCGGGGATTAATCGGGTATTAATCGGGGATTAATTGTTTTGGACCCGATTAATCGCCAGAGCGCATAATCAGAGTGATTAATGTAATATTAAGCGGGCTGTCACCGAATAGGATTAATTGGCCGATTAATCCGATTTTTAGAACAGTGCTGAAAGCCAATGCCACTTAACCGACCTACACTGTATTAATTCATGGATACTCTATATTATGTGTTGGGATTTTGATTTTTCTGTTCTTTCACCCCTATTCTAGAATTGAGCATTGGCTCCAAAACCACCACCCAGTTTGGATGTCCTCCAACGGGTCAAACCGATGGCTTTGACTTAAATCAGCAACCAGTCCCTTGATGCTTGTTTAAAACACTAGCCTATGCTAAATAAGTATGTTTAGGGCATGTAGTCAAATGGTAATACATCCATACAGGTGTGCTGCGTTTACTCCCTTGTGTTGTTTTATGTGTTTGCGTGTGGTATTTGCTCATTAGTTTTATATTGTTGCACCGGGGGCTTTGTTGGCCTCACAGTTATTTCTCAAAAAAAGTTTTATATTGTTGCTAGCTTTCTCAATTTGATGTTGTAGTAGCATCTGCTCATCAATTTGATGTTGTTTGTGTGTTGCTCATGCCTGACATGAGTTTGTCAAGTTTTCATTGTTTGTGTGTTGATTTCACAATTTCAACATTTGTGTGCGCCAGTCGTTCATTTTCTTCGTGCACGTGCATGGCATTCAGTTGGGTGGAGGTTAGGTATGGAGTGGTATTTCTTTGTTTTGTGGGGTTTTGTTGTGTGTTTTTGTGCCGGGGGTGGGGGGGTGGGTGGTTAGTTGTCAATTCTGCATTTTATGATCACATTTCTTATCGTTTTATGAATAAAACACTACTATTTGCCTGAGTTTTGGTCTTATATGCAGATTACAAATGTAGAGGGGCAAAGTTGGAATAAGAGATAAATTAAATACAATTTTGAGTAATTAATCTACATTTCTTAGAGGCCTAGGCAAAGACTTCTAAAAGATACATTGGATCCCAATTGAAGCTGTATCTGGAGAAATACAGATCTGCAACATCAGTCAAAAGATTGGCCCTGATCTTCGACACGTGGTATCACCAGCTGAGCCCTATCTTCTTTTGCTTATAAATACCCCTTCAGGGAGGCCAGAATGCGAAGAGAGGAGAGCAGGATTAGGGTTTCTTCTTCATAGTGTAGATTATGGTTTTCTTCTTTTTCTTTGTATTTTCTCTCTTTTAGATCTTGTATTAGGCTAGAGTTACATTCAGGAGAGAGAGAGAGAGTTCTTGTAAAATCATACATGTATACAATCAATTATTGGGTTATATTAGGAGAGAGGTCACTAGTGGGTTCCTACAAACTCTTTATTTTCTTTCATGCATACATTCACGATGCATTGAGGACAATGCATGAGATAAATTTGGGGCAAAGTTTACTAACGTAAATTTTTTAGATTTTCTTTCTTTTTCACTTCTTTTTAGGATATTTTTAGAATTTTCTTATTTGTAAAAGATTTTCCCTTTCTTTAACAAACTTTTTGAAAAAAAGTGATTTGATCCATTTTTAAAAAAATTAGGTTGGTCTTAGGAATTAGGAAGCCTTGATTATGATTTCTTAATTTGAATCAAAATAAGAGGTATTGTTGGATTTTTAGGTTAAGGAAGAAAGATAAGAAAATAATGATCTTGAATTTTTTGCTTTAGAGATATATGCACTTTATACATTGAGTGATTAAAACAAAGACTTAAAAACTCTTATATATATATGACCACTAATTAAGCTGGTTAATTGTGCCTTAGGAAGTATGATTAATCACGCCTAACGGTGGTCAAAACAAATAAACTCTTTAGTTTTGTGGCCTTGTTTACTTGAGTCCTTAAAACCTGAGGGATGTTTTCTTATCTGGTGCCCTAAAGACCGTTGGTTTAGGAGTCATCGGTTAAAGGCTCCCTACTTGGGTAGACTAGAAAGCCTAATGAAACTAAAGAAAAACATATAAATAAAAATAAATAAATGCTATCATAGTCTAAGTGAAATCTAAAAAATATACAAGTGCATATTATTTAAGTTTTATGAAAGATTATAGAATCAATTTAATTTTGATTTCTTAACCTTTATTGATAACAAGTCCTTGCATGGAGACTCAAATTAGGGATGAATAGTTTTGGTTAATCTAAGACCGTAGATCACTTAATTTTTGCAAAAATGTTTCCAAAATTTTATCTCTTTAAAATGCGTTTTCAAAAATACTGGCATTGGTTTTCTCTTTTTTTTACGGTTTTTGTGAGTGTAATCAACTTAAAACCCTCAGAAGACTATAACTTTTCATTTCGTGGAAACCTAGAGGTTTAAAGGCTTGTTGCACACGCTCAATGTAACCGCGTCACTTGCGAAAAGGATATAATAACATTTTTAGTTTAGTTTTTAGTTTTTCTTTTTTTCTCGGGACGAGCAAACATAAGTGTGGGGGTGTGATTAGTGTCGATTTTGGATTTTATCATCGTATTTTCCTGCTGGTTTATGAATAAAACATTGCTATTTACTCGTTTTTTGGTTTTATATGTAGATTACAAATGTAGAGGGGCAAAGTTGGAATAAGAGTTAATTAAACACAATTTCAGGTAATTAATCCACATTTCTTGGAGGCCAAGGCAGAGAACTTCTAGAGGATATATTGGATCCCGAATTGATGCTGTATCTGGAGAAATACGGATCGAAATTACACAAAATAAAGTATATACATAAGTCTCTCGAAGCAATACACAGCAAAAGATCAGGGCCAATGGCCCTGATCTTCAATACGTGGTATTGCCCAACTGAGCCCTATCTCCTTTTGCCTATAATTACCCCTTCAGGAGGCCAGAATGTGAAGAGAGGAGAGCAGGATTAGGGTTTCTTCTCCATAGTGTAGATTTGGATTTTCTTCTTTTTCTTTGTATTTCTCTCTTTTAGATCTTGTATTAGGCTGGAGTTAGATTTAGGAAAGAAGAGAGAGTTCTTGTACAATCATACACGTATACAATCAATTATTGGGTTATATTAGGAGAGGTTATTGGTGGGTTCCTATGAACTTCACATTTTTTGGATTGGACTGCATTTCGTACACCAATCAGACCTCCACCGGAACCACCATCCTGAGGTGAATTTTCCTTCCCTTTTTATTTTTCTTCATGCATACATTCACGATGCATTGAGGACAATGCATGAAATAAGTGTGGGGGAGAGTTTACTAATGTAGAATTTTTAGATTTTCTTTCTTTTTCACTTTTTTAAGGATATTTTTAGAATTTTTTCATTTGTATAAGATTTTTCCTTGCTTTAACAAACTTTTTGAAAAAAGAGAGATTTGATCCATTTTTAAGAAAATTAGGTTAATCTTGGGAATTAGGAATCCTTGATTATAATTTCTTAATTTTAATCAAAATAAGAGGTATTGTTGGATTTTTAGGTTATGGAAGAAAGATTAGAAAAATAATTTGATCTTGAATTTTTTGCCTTATAGATATATGCACTTATATAATAAGGGATTAAAACAAAGACTTAAATACTCTTATAAAATATATATAATATATATATATATATATATTTGGCCACTAATTAAGCTGGTTAACTATGCCTTAGGAAGTATAATTAGTCACGCCTAATGGTGGTTAAAACAAATAAACCCTTTAGTTTTGTGGCCTTGTTTACTCGAGTCCTTAAAACCCGAGGGATGTTTTCTCATCTGGTGCTCTAAGATCATCTAGTCTAGGAGTCATCGGTTAAGGCTCGCTACCTGGGTAGACTAGAAAGCTTAATGAAACTAAAGGAAAAACATATAAATAAAATAAATAAATGGTATCTTAGTCTAAGTTAATCTCAAAAATATACAAGTGCATGTTATTTAGATTTTATGAAAGATCAAATAAACCCTTTAGTTTTGTGGCCTTGTTTACTCGAGTCCTTAACCCGAGGGATGTTTTCTCATCTGGTGCCCTAAGACCATCTGGTTTGGAAGTAATTGGTTAAGGCTCGCTACCTGGGTAGACTAGAAAGCCTAATGAAACTAAAGGAAAAACATATAAATAAAATAAATAAATGGTATCATAATCTAAGTTAAGTCTCAAAAATATACAAGTGCATGTTTTAGTTTTGAGGCATTGTTTACTCGAGTCCTTAAAACCCGAGGGATGTTTTCTCATTTGGTGCCTTTAGACCATCTGGTCTGGGAGTCATCGGTTAAGACTCGCTACCTGGGTAGACTAGAAAGCCTAATGAAACTAAAGGAAAAACATATAAATAAAATAAATAAATGGTATCATAGTCTAAGTTTAGTCTTAAAAATATACAAGTGCATGTTTTAGTTTTGTGGTCTTGTTTACTCGAGTCCTTAAAACTCGAGGGATGTTTTCTCATCTGGTGCCTTAAGACCATCTGGTCTGGGAGTCATCGGTTAAGACTCGCTACCTGGGTAGACTAGAAAGCCTAATGAAACTAAAGGAAAAACATATAAATAAAATAAATAAATGGTATCATAATCTAAGTTAAATCTCAAAATATACAAGTGCATGTTATTTAGGTTTTATGAAAGATCAAATAATCAATTTAATCAAAAAAACCCTTTAGTTTTGTGGCCTTGTTTACTCGAGTCCTTAAACCCGAGGGATGTTTTCTCATCTGGTGCCCTAAGACCATCTGGTCTGGGAGTCATCGGTTAAGGCTCGCTACCTGGGTAGACTAGAAAGCCTAATGAAACTAAAAGAAAAACATATAAATAAAATAAATAAATGGTATCTTAGTCTAAGTTAAGTCTCAAAAATTTACAAGTGCATGTTATTTAGGTTTTATGAAAGATCAAATAATCAATTTATCAAATAAACCCTTTAGTAGTTTTGTGGCCTTGTTTACTCGAGTCCTTAAAACCCGAGGGATGTTTTCTCATCTGGTGCCCTAAGACCATCTGGTCTGGGAGTCGTCGGTTAAGGCTCGCTACCTGGGTAGACTAGAAAGCCTAATGAAACTAAAGGAAAACATATAAATAAAATAAATAAATGGTATCATAGTCTAAGTTAAGTCTCAAAATATACAAGTGCATGTTTTAGTTTTGTGACCTTATTTACTCGAGTCCTTAAAATCCGAGGGATGTTTTCTCATCTGGTGCCTTAAGACCATCTGGTCTGGGAGTCATCGGTTATGACTCGCTACCTGGGTAGACTAGAAAGCCTAATGAAACAAAAGGAAAAACATATAAATAAAATAAATAAATGGTATCATAATCAAAGTTAAGTCTCAAAAATATACAAGTGCATGTTATTTAGGTTTCATGAAAGATCAAATAATCAATTTAATCAAAAAAACCCTTTAGTTTTGTGGTCTTGTTTACTCGAGTCCTTAAAACCCGAGGGATGTTTTCTCATCTGGTGCCCTAAGAACATCTGGTCTGGGAGTCATCGGTTAAGGCTCGCTACCTGGGTAGACTAGAAAGCCTAATGAAACTAAAGGAAAAACATATAAATAAAATGAATAAATGTGTCTTAGTCTAAGTTAAGTCTCAAAAATATACAAGTGCATGTTATTTAGGTTTTATGAAAGATCAAATAATCAATTTAATCAAATAAACCCTTTAGTTTTGTGGCCTTTTTTACTCGAGTCCTTAAAACCCGAGGGATGTTTTCTCATCTGGTGCCCTAAGACCATCTGGTCTGGGAGTCGTCGGTTAAGGCTCGCTACCTGGGTAGACTAGAAAGCCTAATGAAACTAAAGGAAAAACATATAAATAAAATAAATAAATGGTATCATAGTCTAAGTTTAGTCTTAAAAATATACAAGTGCATGTTTTAGTTTTGTGGCCTTGTTTACTTGAGTCCTTAAAACTCGAGGGATGTTTTCTCATCTGATGCCTTAAGACCATCTGGTCTGGGAGTCATCGGTTAAGACTCGCTACCTGGGTAGACTAGAAAGCCTAATGAAACTAAAGGAAAAACATATAAATAAAATAAATAAATGGTATCATAATCTAAGTTAATCTAAAAATATACAAGTGCATGTTATTTAGGTTTTATGAAAGATCAAATAATCAATTTAATCAAAAAAACCCTTTAGTTTTGTGGCCTTGTTTACTCGAGTCCTTAAAACCCGAGGGATGTTTTCTCATCTGGTGCCCTAAGACCATCTGGTTTGGGAGTCATCGGTTAAGGCTCGCTACCTGGGTAGACTAAAAAGCCTAATGAAACTAAAGGAAAAACATATAAATAAAATAAATAAATGGTATCTTAGTTTAAGTTAAATCTCAAAAAATTACAAGTGCATGTTATTTAGGTTTTATGAAAGATCAAATAATCAATTTAATCAAAAAAATCCTTTAGTTTTGTGGTCTTGTTTACTCGAGTCCTTAATACCCGAGGGATGTTTTCTCATCTGGTGCCCTAAGACCATCTGGTCTGGGAGTCTGGGAGTCATCGGTTAAGGCTCGCTACCTGGGTAGACTAGAAAGCCTAATTAAACTAAAGGAAAAACATATAAATAAAATAAATAAATGGTATCATAGTATAAGTTAAGTCTCAAAAATATACAAGTGCATGTTTTAGTTTTGTGACCTTGTTTACTCGAGTCCTTAAAACTCGAGGGATGTTTTCTCATCTGGTCTGGGAGTCATCGATTATGACTCGCTACCTGGGTAGACTAGAAAGCCTAATGAAACTAAAGGAAAAACATATAAATAAAATAAATAAATGGTATCATAATCTAAGTTAAGTCTCAAAAATATACAAGTGCATGTTATTTAGGTTTTATGAAAGATTAAATAATCCATTTAATCAAAAAAACCCTTTAGTTTTGTGGCCTTGTTTACTCGAGTCCTTAAAACCCGAGGGATGTTTTCTCATCTGGTGCCCTAAGACCATCTGGTCTGGGAGTCATCGGTTAAGGCTCGCTACCTGGGTAGACTAGAAAGCCTAATGAAACTAAAGGAAAAACATATAAATAAAATAAATAAATGGTATCTTAGTCTAAGTTAAGTCTCAAAATATACAAGTGCATGTTATTTAGGTTTTATGAAAGATCAAATAATCAATTTAATCAAATAAACCCTTTAGTTTTGTGGCCTTGTTTACTCCAGTCCTTAAAACCCGAGGGATGTTTTCTTATCTGGTGCCCTAAGACCATCTAGTCTGGGAGTCGTCGGTTAAGGCTCGCTACCTGGGTAGACTAGAAAGCCTAATGAAACTAAGGAAAAACATATAAATAAAATAAATAAATGGTATCATAGTCTAAGTTTAGTCTTAAAAATATACAAGTGCATGTTTTAGTTTTGTGGTCTTGTTTACTCGAGTCCTTAAAACTCGAGGGATGTTTTCTCATCTGGTGCCTTAAGACCATCTGGTCTGGGAGTCATCGGTTAAGACTCGCTACCTGGGTAGACTAGAAAGCCTAATGAAACTAAAGGAAAAACTTATAAATAAAATAAATAAATGGTATCATAATCTAAGTTAAATCTCAAAAATATACAAGTGCATGTTATTTAGGTTTTATGAAAGATCAAATAATCAATTTAATCAAAAAAACACTTTAGTTTTGTGGCCTTGTTTACTCGAGTCCTTAAAACCCGAGGGATGTTTTCTCATCTGGTGCCCTAAGACCATCTGGTCTGGTAGTCATCGGTTAAGGCTCGCTACCTGGGTAGACTAGAAAGCCTAATGAAACTAAAGGAAAAACATATAAATAAAATAAATAAATGGTATCATAATCTAAGTTAAGTCTCAAAAATATACAAGTGCATGTTATTTAGGTTTTATGAAAGATTAAATAATCAATTTAATCAAAAAAACCCTTTAGTTTTGTGGCCTTTTTTACTCGAGTCCTTAAAATCCGAGGGATGTTTTCTCATCTGGTGCCCTAAGACCATCTGGTCTGGGAGTCATCGGTTAAGGCTCGCTACCTGGGTAGACTAGAAAGCCTAATGAAACTAAAGGAAAAACATATAAATAAAATAAATAAATGGTATCTTAGTCTAAGTTAAGTCTCAAAAATATACAAGTGCATGTTATTTAGGTTTTATGAAAGATCAAATAATCAATTTAATCAAATAAACCCTTTAGTTTTGTGGCCTTGTTTACTCGAGTCCTTAAAACCCGAGGGATGTTTTCTCATCTGGTGCCCTAGGACCATCTGGTCTGGGAGTCGTCGGTTAAGGCTCGCTACCTGGGTAGACTAGAAAGCCTAATGAAACTAAAGGAAAAACATATAAATAAAATAAATAAATGGTATTATAGTCTAAGTTAAGTCTCAAAAATATACAAGTGCATGTTTTAGTTTTGTGATCTTGTTTACTCGAGTCCTTAAAACTCGAGGGATGTTTTCTCATCTGGTGCCATAAGACCATCTGGTCTGGGGGTCATCGATTATGACTCGCTACCTGGGTAGACTAGAACCCTAATGAAATTAAAGGAAAAACATATAAATAAAATAAATAAATGGTATCATAATCTAAGTTAAGTCTCAAAAATATACAAGTGCATGTTATTTAGGTTTTATGAAAGATCAAATAATCAATTTAATCAAAAAAATCCTTTAGTTTTGTGGCCTTGTTTACTCGAGTCCTTAATACCCGAGGGATGTTTTCTCATCTGGTGCCCTAAGACCATCTGGTCTGGGAGTCATCGGTTAAGGCTCGCTACCTGGGTAGACTAGAAAGCCTAATGAAACTAATGGAAAAACATATAAATAAAATAAATAAATGGTATCTTAGTCTAAGTTAAGTCTCAAAAATATACAAGTGCATGTTATTTAGGTTTTATGAAAGATCAAATAATCAATTTAATCAAATAAACCCTTTAGTTTTGTGGCCTTGTTTACTCGAGTCCTTAAAATCCGAGGGATGTTTTCTCATCTAGTGCCCTAAGACCATCTGGTCTAAGAGTCGTCGGTTAAGGCTCGCTACCTGGGTAGATTAGAAAGCCTAATGAAACTAAAGGAAAAACATATAAATAAAATAAATAAATGGTATTATAGTCTAAGTTAAGTCTCAAAAATATACAAGTGCATGTTTTAGTTTTGTGATCTTGTTTACTCGAGTCCTTAAAACTCGAGGGATGTTTTCTCATCTGGTGCCATAAGACCATCTGGTCTGGGGGTCATCGATTATGACTCGCTACCTGGGTAGACTAGAAAGCCTAATGAAATTAAAGGAAAATCATATAAATAAAATAAATAAATGGTATCATAATCTAAGTTAAGTCTCAAAAATATACATGTGCATGTTATTTAGGTTTTATGAAAGATCAAATAATCAATTTAATCAAAAAAATCCTTTAGTTTTGTGGCCTTGTTTACTCGAGTCCTTAATACCCGAGGGATGTTTTCTCATCTGGTGCCCTAAGACCATCTGGTCTGGGAGTCATCGGTTAAGGCTCGCTACCTGGGTAGACTAGAAAGCCTAATGAAACTAAAGGAAAAACATATAAATAAAATAAATAAATGGTATCTTAGTTTAAGTTAAATCTCAAAAATTTACAAGTGCATGTTATTTAGGTTTTATGAAAGATCAAATAATCAATTTAATCAAATAAACCCTTTAGTTTTGTGGCCTTGTTTACTCGAGTCCTTAAAACCCGAGGGATGTTTTCTCATCTGGTGCCCTAAGACCATCTGGTCTGGGAGTCGTCGGTTAAGGCTCGCTACCTGGGTAGATTAGAAAGCCTAATGAAACTAAAGGAAAAACATATAAATAAAATAAATAAATGGTATTATAGTCTAAGTTAAGTCTCAAAAATATACAAGTGCATGTTTTAGTTTTGTGATCTTGTTTACTCGAGTCCTTAAAACTCGAGGGATGTTTTCTCATCTGGTGTCATAAGACCATCTGGTCTGGGGGTCATCGATTATGACTCGCTACCTGGGTAGACTAGAAAGCCTAATGAAATTAAAGGAAAAACATATAAATAAAATAAATAAATGGTATCATAATCTAAGTTAAGTCTCAAAAATATACAAGTGCATGTTATTTAGGTTTTATGAAAGATCAAATAATCAATTTAATCAAAAAAACCCTTTAGTTTTGTGGCCTTGTTTACTCGAGTCCTTAAAACCCGAGGGATGTTTTCTCATCTGGTGCCCTAAGACCATCTGGTCTGGGAGTCATCGGTTAAGGCTCGCTACCTGGGTAGACTAGAAAGCCTAATGAAACTAAAGGAAAAACATATAAATAAAATAAATAAATGGTATCTTAGTCTAAGTTAAGTCTCAAAATATACAAGTGCATGTTATTTAGATTTTATGAAAGATCAAATAATCAATTTAATCAAATAAACCTTTTAGTTTTGTGGCCTTGTTTACTCGAGTCCTTAAAATCCGAGGGATGTTTTCTCATCTGGTGCCCTAAGACCATCTGGTCTAGGAGTCGTCGGTTAAGGCTCGCTACCTGGGTAGACTATAAAGCCTAATGAAACTTAAGGAAAAATATATAAATAAAATAAAAATGGTATCATAGTCTAAGTTTAGTCTCAAAAATATACAAGTGCATGTTTTAGTTTTGTGGCCTTGTTTACTCGAGTCCTTAAAACCCGAGGGATGTTTTCTCATCTGGTGCTTTAAGACCACCTGGTCTGGGAGTCATTGGTTAAGACTCGCTACCTTGGTAGACTAGAAAGCCTAATAAAACTAAAGGAAAAACATATAAATAAAATAAATAAATGGTATCATAATCTAAGTTAAATCTCAAAAATATACAAGTGCATGTTATTTAGGTTTTATGAAAGATCAAATAATCAATTTAATCAAATAAACCCTTTAGTTTTGTGGCCTTGTTTACTCGAGTCCTTAAAACCCGAGGGATGTTTTCTCATCTGGTGTCCTAAGACCATCTGGTCTGGGAGTCATCGGTTAAGGCTCGCTACCTGGGTAGACTAGAAAGCCTAATGAAACTAAAGGAAAAACATATAAATAAAATAAATAAATGGTATCTTAGTCTAAGTTAAATCTCAAAAATTTACAAGTGCATGTTATTTAGGTTTTATGAAAGATCAAATAATCAATTTAATCAAATAAACCCTTTAGTTTTGTGGCCTTATTTACTCGAGTCCTTAAAACCCGAGAGATGTTTTCTCATCTGGTGCCCTAAGAACATCTGGTCTGGGAGTCGTCGGTTAAGGCTCGCTACCTGGGTAGACTAGAAAGCCTAATGAAACTAAAGGAAAAACATATAAATAAAATAAATAAATGGTATCATAGTCTAAGTTAAGTCTCAAATATACAAGTGCATGTTTTAGTTTTGTGACCTTATTTACTCGAGTCCTTAAAATCCGAGGGATGTTTTCTCATCTGGTGCCTTAAGACCATCTGGTCTGGGAGTCATCGGTTATGACTCGCTACCTGGGTAGACTAGAAAGCCTAATGAAACAAAGGAAAAACATATAAATAAAATAAATAAATGGTATCATAATCAAAGTTAAGTCTCAAAAATATACAAGTGCATGTTATTTAGGTTTCATGAAAGATCAAATAATCAATTTAATCAAAAAACCCTTTAGTTTTGTGGTCTTGTTTACTCGAATCCTTAAAACCCGAGGGATGTTTTCTCATCTGGTGCCCTAAGAACATCTGGTCTGGGAGTCATCGGTTAAGGCTCGCTACCTGGGTAGACTAGAAAGCCTAATGAAACTAAAGGAAAAACATATAAATAAAATGAATAAATTGTGTCTTAGTCTAAGTTAAGTCTCAAAAATATACAAGTGCATGTTATTTAGGTTTTACGAAAGATCAAATAATCAATTTAATCAAATAAACCCTTTAGTTTTGTGGCCTTTTTTACTCGAGTCCTTAAAACCCGAGGGATGTTTTCTCATCTGGTGCCCTAAGACCATCTGGTCTGGGAGTCGTCGGTTAAGGCTCGCTACCTGGGTAGACTAGAAAGCCTAATGAAACTAAAGGAAAAACATATAAATAAAATAAATAAATGGTATCATAGTCTAAGTTTAGTCTTAAAAATATACAAGTGCATGTTTTAGTTTTGTGGCCTTGTTTACTTGAGTCCTTAAAACTCGAGGGATGTTTTCTCATCTGATGCCTTAAGACCATCTGGTCTGGGAGTCATCGGTTAAGACTCGCTACCTGGGTAGACTAGAAAGCCTAATGAAACTAAAGGAAAAACATATAAATAAAATAAATAAATGGTATCATAATCTAAGTTAAATCTAAAAAATATACAAGTGCATGTTATTTAGGTTTTATGAAAGATCAAATAATCAATTTAATCAAAAAAACCCTTTAGTTTTGTGGCCTTGTTTACTCGAGTCCTTAAAACCCGAGGGATGTTTTCTCATCTGGTGCCCTAAGACCATCTGGTTTGGGAGTCATCGGTTAAGGCTCGCTACCTGGGTAGACTAAAAAGCCTAATGAAACTAAAGGAAAAACATATAAATAAAATAAATAAATGGTATCTTAGTTTAAGTTAAATCTCAAAAATTTACAAGTGCATGTTATTTAGGTTTTATGAAAGATCAAATAATCAATTTAATCAAAAAAATCCTTTAGTTTTGTGGTCTTGTTTACTCGAGTCCTTAATACCCGAGGGATGTTTTCTCATCTGGTGCCCTAAGACCATCTGGTCTGGGAGTCGTCGGTTAAGGCTCGCTACCTAGGTAGACTAGAAAG
Source organism: Agave tequilana (assembly GCA_038442645.1). NCBI lineage: Eukaryota > Viridiplantae > Streptophyta > Magnoliopsida > Asparagales > Asparagaceae > Agave > Agave tequilana. The sequence goes on along the minus strand of JAVJIF010008902.1, from coordinate 64,197 downwards.
CCTAATGAAACTAAAGGAAAAACATCTAAATAAAATAAATAAATGGTATCTTAGTCTAAGTTAAGTCTCAAAATATACAAGTGCATGTTATTTAGGTTTTATGAAAGATCAAATAATCAATTTAATCAAATAAACCCTTTAGTTTTGTGGCCTTGTTTACTCGAGTCCTTAAAACCCGAGGGATGTTTTCTCATCTGGTGCCCTAAAGACCATCTGGTCTGGGAGTCGTCGGTTAAGGCTCGCTACCTGGGTAGACTAGAAAGCCTAATGAAACTAAAGGAAAACATATAAATAAAATAAATAAATGGTATCATAGTCTAAGTTTAGTCTCAAAAATATACAAGTGCATGTTTTAGTTTTGTGGCCTTGTTTACTCGAGTCCTTAAGACCCGAGGGATGTTTTCTCATCTGATGCCTTAAGACCATCTGGTCTGGGAGTCATCGGTTAAGACTCGCTACCTGGGTAGACTAGAAAGCCTAATGAAACTAAAGGAAAAACATATAAATAAAATAAATAAATGGTATCATAATCTAAGTTAAATCTAAAAAATATACAAGTGCATGTTATTTAGGTTTTATGAAAGATCAAATAATCAATTTAATCAAATAAACCCTTTAGTTTTGTGGCCTTGTTTACTCGAGTCCTTAAAACCCGAGGGATGTTTTCTCATCTGGTGCCCTAAGACCATCTGGTCTGGGAGTCATCGGTTAAGGCTCGCTACCTGGGTAGACTAGAAAGCTTAATGAAACTAAAGGAAAAACATATAAATAAAATAAATAAATGGTATCTTAGTCTAAGTTAAGTCTCAAAAATATACAAGTGCATGTTATTTAGGTTTTATGAAAGATCAAATAATCAATTTAATCAAATAAACCCTTTAGTTTTGTGGCCTTGTTTACTCGAGTCCTTAAAACCCGAGGGATGTTTTCTCATCTGGTGCCCTAAGACCATCTGGTCTGGGAGTCGTCGGTTAAGGCTCGCTACCTGGGTAGACTAGAAAGCCTAATGAAACTAAAGGAAAAACATATAAATAAAATAAATAAATGGTATCATAGTCTAAGTTTAGTCTCAAAAATATACAAGTGCATGTTTTAGTTTTGTGGCCTTGTTTACTCGAGTCCTTAAGACCCGAGGGATGTTTTCTCATCTGATGCCTTAAGACCATCTGGTCTGGGAGTCATCGGTTAAGACTCGCTACCTGGGTAGACTAGAAAGCCTAATGAAACTAAAGGAAAAACATATAAATAAAATAAATAAATGGTATCATAATCTAAGTTAAATCTAAAAAATATACAAGTGCATGTTATTTAGGTTTTATGAAAGATCAAATAATCAATTTAATCAAATAAACCCTTTAGTTTTGTGGCCTTGTTTACTCGAGTCCTTAAACCCGAGGGATGTTTTCTCATCTGGTGCCCTAAGACCATCTGGTCTGGGAGTCATCGGTTAAGGCTCGCTACCTGGGTAGACTAGGAAGCCTAATGAAACTAAAAGAAAAACATATAAATAAAATAAATAAATGGTATCTTAGTTTAAGTTAAATCTCAAAAATTTACAAGTGCATGTTATTTAGGTTTTATGAAAGATCAAATAATCAATTTAATCAAATAAACCCTTTAGTTTTGTGGCCTTGTTTACTCGAGTCCTTAAAACCCGAGGGATGTTTTCTCATCTGGTGCCCTAAGACCATCTGGTCTGGGAGTCGTCGGTTAAGGCTCGCTACCTGGGTAGACTAGAAAGCCTAATGAAACTAAAGGAAAAACATATAAATAAAATAAATAAATGGTATTATAGTCTAAGTTAAGTCTCAAAAATATACAAGTGCATGTTTTAGTTTTGTGATCTTGTTTACTCGAGTCCTTAAAACTCGAGGGATGTTTTCTCATCTGGTGCCATAAGACCATCTGGTCTGGGGGTCATCGATTATGACTCGCTACCTGGGTAGACTAGAAAGCCTAATGAAATTAAAGGAAAAACATATAAATAAAATAAATAAATGGTATCATAGTCTAAGTTAAGTCTCAAAAATATACAAGTGCATGTTATTTAGGTTTTATGAAAGATCAAATAATCAATTTAATCAAAAAAACCCTTTAGTTTTGTGGCCTTTTTTACTCGAGTCCTTAAAACCCGAGGGATGTTTTCTCATCTGGTGCCCTAAGACCATCTGGTCTGGGAGTCATCGGTTAAGGCTCGCTACCTGGGTAGACTAGAAAGCCTAATGAAACTAAAGGAAAAACATATAAATGAAATAAATAAATGGTATCTTAGTCTAAGTTAAGTCTCAAAAATATACAAGTGCATGTTATTTTGGTTTTATGAAAGATCAAATAATCATTTAATCAAATAAACCCTTTAGTTTTGTTGCCTTGTTTACTCGAGTCCTTAAAATCCGAGGGATGTTTTCTCATCTGGTGCCCTAAGACCATCTGGTCTCGGAGTCGTCGGTTAAGGCTCGCTACCTGGGTAGACTAGAAAGCCTAATGAAACTAAAGGAAAAACATATAAATAAAATAAATAAATGGTATCATAGTCTAAGTTTAGTCACAAAATATACAAGTGCATGTTTTAGTTTTGTGGCCTTGTTTACTCGAGTCCTTAAAACCCGAGGGATGTTTTCTAATTTGGTGCATTAAGACCACCTGGTCTGGGAGTCATCGGTTAAGACTCGCTACCTGGGTAGACTAGAAAGCCTAATAAAACTAAAGGAAAAACATATAAATAAAATAAATAAATGGTATCATAATCTAAGTTAAATCTCAAAATATACAAGTGCATGTTATTTAGGTTTTATGAAAGATCAAATAATCAATTTAATCAAATAAACCCTTTAGTTTTGTGGCCTTATTTACTCGAGTCCTTAAAACCCGAGGGATGTTTTCTCATCTGGTGTCCTAAGACCATCTGGTCTGGGAGTCATCGGTTAAGGCTCGCTACCTGGGTAGATTAGAAAGCCTAATGAAACTAAAGGAAAAACATATAAATAAAATAAATAAATGGTATCTTAGTCTAAGTTAAATCTCAAAAATTTACAAGTGCATGTTATTTAGGTTTTATGAAAGATCAAATAATCAATTTAATCAAATAAACCCTTTAGTTTTGTGGCCTTATTTACTCTAGTCCTTAAAACCCGAGAGATGTTTTCTCATCTGGTGCCCTAAGACCATCTAGTCTGGGAGTCGTCGGTTAAGGCTCGCTACCTGGGTAGACTAGAAAGCCTAATGAAACTAAAGGAAAAACATATAAATAAAATAAATAAATGGTATCATAGTCTAAGTTTAGTCTCAAAAATATACAAGTGCTTGTTTTAGTTTTGTGGCCTTGTTTACTTGAGTCCTTAAAACCCGAGGGATGTTTTCTCATCTGATGCCTTAAGACCATCTGGTCTGGGAGTCATCGTTAAGACTCGCTACCTGGGTAGACTAGAAAGCCTAATGAAACTAAAGGAAAAACATATAAATAAAATAAATAAATGGTATCATAATCTAAGTTAAATCTAAAAAATATACAAGTGCATGTTATTTAGGTTTTATGAAAGATCAAATAATCAATTTAATCAAAAAAACCCTTTAGTTTTGTGGCCTTGTTTACTCGAGTCCTTAAAACCCGAGGGATGTTTTCTCATCTGGTGCCCTAAGACCATCTGGTTTGGGAGTCATCGGTTAAGGCTCGCTACCTGGGTAGACTAGAAAGCCTAATGAAACTAAAGGAAAAACATATAAATAAAATAAATAAATGGTATCTTAGTTTATGTTAAATCTCAAAAATTTACAAGTGCATGTTATTTAGGTTTTATGAAAGATCAAATAATCAATTTAATCAAATAAACCCTTTAGTTTTGTGGCCTTGTTTACTCGAGTCCTTAAAACCCGAGGGATGTTTTCTTATCTGGTGCCCTAAGACCATCTGGTCTGGGAGTTGTCGGTTAAGGCTCGCTACCTGGGTAGACTAGAAAGCCTAATGAAACTAAAGGAAAAACATATAAATAAAATAAATAAATGGTATCATAGTCTAAGTTAAGTCTCAAAAATGTACAAGTGCATGTTTTAGTTTTGTGACCTTGTTTACTCGAGTCCTTAAAACTCGAGGGATGTTTTCTCATCCGGTGCCATAAGACCATCTGGTCTGGGAGTTATCGATTATGACTCGTTACCTGGGTAGACTAGAAAGCCTAATGAAACTAAAGGAAAAACATATAAATAAAATAAATAAATGGTATCTTAGTCTAAGTTAAGTCTCAAAAATATACAAGTGCATGTTATTTAGGTTTTATGAAAGATCAAATAATCAATTTAATCAAATAAACTCTTAGTTTTGTGGCCTTGTTTACTCGAGTCCTTAAAACCCGAGGGATGTTTTCTCATCTGGTGCCCTAAGACCATCTGGTCTGGGAGTCGTCGGTTAAGGCTCGCTACCTGGGTAGACTAGAAAGCCTAATGAAACTAAAGGAAAAACATATAAATAAAATAAATAAATGGTATCTTACGTCTCAAAAATATACAAGTGCATGTTATTTAGGTTTTATGAAAGATCAAATAATCATTTTAATCAACTAAACTCTTTAGTTTTGTGGCCTTGTTTACTCGAGTCCTTAAAATCCGAGGGATGTTTTCTCATCTGGTGCCCTAAGACCATCTGGTCTGGGAGTCATCGGTTAAGGCTCGCTACTTGGGTAGACTAGAAAGCCTAATGAAACTAAAGGAAAAACCTATAAATAAAATAAATAAATGGTTTCATAGTCTAAGTTTAGTCTCAAAAATATACAAGTGCATGTTATTTAGGTTTTATGAAAGATCAAATAATCAATTTAATCAAATAAACCCTTTAGTTTTGTGGCCTTGTTTACTCGAGTCCTTAAAACCCGAGGGATGTTTTCTCATCGGGTGCCCTAAGACCATCTGGTTTGGGAGTCGTCGGTTAAGGCTCACTACCTGGGTAGACTAGAAAGCCTAATGAAACTAAAGGAAAAACATATAAATAAAATAAATAAATGGTATCATAGTCTAAGTTGTCTCAAAAATATACAAGTGCATGTTATTTAGGTTTTATGAAAGATCAAATAATCAATTTAATCTTGATTTCTTAACCTTTATTGATAACAAGTCCTTGCATGGAGACTCAAATTAGGGATGAACAATTTAGGTTAACCTAAAACCGTAGATTACTTAATTTTTGCAAAAATGTGTCAAAAATTCTCTTTAAAAATGCATTTTCAAAAATACTAACATTTGTTTTATTTTTTTTTTATGAATTTTGTGGGTGTAATCCACTAAAAATCCTCAGGATTATAACTTTTCCTTTAAGAAAAACTTAGAGATTTAAAGGCTTATTGCACATGCTTCGTGCAATCAAGTCACTTTCGAAAGTGATATAATAACACTTTTAGTTTAGTTTTTAGTTTTCTTGTTTTGTTCGGGACGAGTAAAAGATAAGTGTGTGGGTGTGATTAGTGTCAATTCTCCATCTTTATCATCGTATTTTCTTGCCGGTTTATGAATAACCCACTACTATTTACTCGTGTTTTGGTCTTATCTGCAGATTACAAATATAGACGGGCAAAATTGGAATAAGAGCCTAATTAAACACAATTTCGGGTAATTAATCCACATTTCTTGGAGGCCAAGGCAAATAGCTTTTAGAAGATGCATTGGATCCCAAATTGAAGCTGTATCTGGAGAAATACGGATCCAAATTACACAAAACAAAGTATATACAAAGTCTCTTGAAGCAATACACAACATCAGTCAAAAGATCAAGGCCATTGGCCCTGATCTTCGACAATTGCCCTGGTCTTTGAAACGTATCGCCCAACTAAGGCCTATCTCCTTTTGCCTAATAAATACCCCTTCAGGAGGCAAGAATGCGAAGAGTGGAGAGTAGGATTAGGGTTTCTTTTCCATAGTATAGATTAGGATTTTCTTCTTCTTTTTCTTTGTATTTTCTTTTTTCTTTTAGATCTTGTATAAGGCTAGAGTTAGATTTAGGATAAAAAGAGAGTTCTTGTACAATCATACACGTATACAATCAATTATTGGGTTATATTAGAGAGGTCACTGGTGAGTTCCTTCGAATGCCACATTCTTTGAATTGGACCGCATTTCGTACACCAATCTAACCTCCACTGGAGCCACCACCCTGAGTTGAAATTTCTTCCCTCTTTATTTTCATGCATACATACATTCCCAATGTATTGAGCACAATGCATGAGATAAGTGTGGAGGAGAGTTTACTAACGTAGTTTTTTTAGATTTTTTTCCTTTCACTTTTTAAGGATATTTTTTGAATTTTCTCATTTTGTATAGGATTTTTTCTTTAACAATTTTTTTGAGAAAAGGGAAAGATTTGATCTATTTTTTTAGAAAATTAGGTTGATCTTAGGAATTAGGATGCCTAGATTATGATTTCTTAATTTGAATCAAAATAAGAGGTATTGTTAGTTTATTAGGTTAAAGAAGATTAGAAAATAATTTGATCTTGATTTTTTTGCCTTAGAGATATATGCACTTATACATTGAGGGATTAAAACAAAGACCTAAATACTCTTAATATATATATGGCCACTAATTAAGTTGGTTAATTGTGCCTTAAGAAATATGATTAGTCACGCCTAACGGTGGTCAAAACAAATAAACCTTTTAGTTTTGTGGCATTGTTTACTCGAGTACTTAAAACCCGAGGGATGTTTTCTCATCTGGTGCCCTAAGACCATCTGGTCTGGGAGTCATCGGTTAAAGGCTCGCTACCGGGTAGACTAGAAAGCCTAATGAAACTAAAAGAAAACATATAAATGAAATAAATAAATGGTTTCAGAGTCTAAGTTAAATCTAAAAATATACAAGTGCATATTATTTAGGTTTTATGAAAGATTAAATAATCAATTTAATCTTGATTTCTTAACCTTTATTGGTAACAAGTCCTTGCATGGAGACTCAAATTAAGTATGAATAGTTTAGGTTAACCTAAGACTGTAAATCACTTAATTTTTGTAAAAGTGTTTCAAAAATTTTCTTTATTTCAAAATGCGTTTTCCCAAACACTGACATTTGTTTTTTTTACGGTTTTTGTGGGTGTAATCCACTTAAAACCCTCAGAAGACTATAACTCTTCATTTAGGGGAAACCTAGAAGTTTAAAGGCTTGTTGCACACGCTTAATGTAATCATGTCACCTGCGTAAGGGATATAATAACACTTTTAGTTTAGTTTTTAGTTTTTTCTTTTTCTTGCTTGGGACGAGCAAAAGTTAAGTGTGGGGGTGTGATTAGTGTCGATTTTGGATTTTATCATCGTATTTTCCTGCCGGTTTATGAATAAAATACTGCTATTTACCCGTTTTTTGGTTTTATATGCAGATTACAAATGTAGATGGGCAAAGTTGGAATAAGAGTTAATTAAACACAATTTTGGGTAATTAATCCACATTTCTTGAAGGCCAAGGCAAAAAACTTCTAGAGGATACTTTGGATCCCGAATTGAAGTTGTATCTGGAGAAATACGGATCCAAATTACACAAAGTAAAGTATACACAGAAGTCTCTCGAAACAATACGCAACAAAAGATCAAGGCGAATGGCCTTGATCTTCGACACGTGGTATCGCCTAACTGAGCCACATCTCTTTTTGCCTAATTACCCCTACAGGAGGCTAGAGTGCGAAGAGAGGAGAGCAGGATTAGGGTTTCTTCTTCATAGTGTAGATTAGGATTTTTCTTCTTTTTCTTTGTTTTTTTTTCCTTTTTCTTTTAGATATTGTATTAGGCTAGAGTTAGATTTAGGATATAAGGAGAGAGTTCTTGTACAATCATACACGTATACAATCAGTTATTGGGTTATATTAGGAGAGGTCACTGATGGGTTTCTACGAACTCCACATTTTTTGGATTGGACTGCATTTCATGTACCAATCAGACCTCCACCGGAACCACCATCCTGAGGTGAATTTTCCTTCCCTCTTTATTTTCCTTCATGCATACATTCACGATGCATTGAGGACAATGCATGAGATAAGTGTGGGGGAGAGTTTACTAATGCAGATTTTTTAGATTTTCTTTTCACTTCTTTTTAGGATATTTTAGAATTTTCTCATTTGTATAAGATTTTTTCCTTTCTTTAACAATTTTTTGAAAAAGAGAGATTTGATCCATTTTTAAGAAAATTAGGTTAATCTTGGGAATTAGGAAGCCTTGATTATAATTTCTTAATTTGAATCAAAATAAGAGGTATTGTTGGATTTTTAGGTTAAGGAAGAAAGATTAGAAAAATAATTTGATCTTGAATTTTTTGCCTTATAGATATATGCACTTATATATTAAGGGATTAAAACAAAGACTTAAATACTCGTATAAAAATATATATAATATATATATTTGGCCACTAATTAAGCTGGTTAACTGTGCCTTAGGAAGTATAATTAGTCACGCCTAATGGTGGTCAAAACAAATAAACCCTTTAGTTTTGTGGCCTTGTTTACTCGAGTCCTTAAAACCCGAGGGATGTTTTCTCATCTGGTGCTCTAAGATCATCTGGTCTGGGAGTCATCGGTTAAGGCTCGCTACTTGGGTAGACTAGAAAGCCTAATGAAACTAAAGGAAAAACATATAAATAAAATAAATAAATGGTATTATAGTCTAAGTTAAATCTCAAAAATATACAAGTGCATGTTATTTAGGTTTTATGAAAGATCAAATAATCAATTTAATCTTGATTTCTTAACCTTTATTGATAACAATCCTTCCATGGAGACTCAAAAAATGGGATGAACAGTTTAGGTTAATCTAAGACCGCAGATCACTTAATTTTTGCAAAATGTTTCAAAAATTCTCTCTTTCAAATGCATTTTCAAAAATACTAACATTTATTTTCTTTTTTTTTACGGATTTTGTCGGTGTAATCCACTAAAAACCCTTATGGGATTATAACTCTTCCTCAAGGGAAAACTTAGAGATTTAAAGGCTTGTTGCACATGCTTCGTGCAATCAAGTCACATGCGAAAGTGGTATAATAACACTTTTAGTTTAGTTTTTAGTTTTTCTTGTTTTGCTCGGGACGAGCAAAAGATAAGTGTGTGGGTGTGATTAGTGTCAATTCTGCATTTTTATCATCGCATTTTCTTTCTTTACGAATTTTGTTGGTGTAATCCAATGAAAACCTTCACGAGATTATAACTTCTCTTCTAGGAAAAACTTAAAGGTTTAAAGACTTGTTGTACACGCCCAATGCAATCGCGTCACCTACGAAAATGGTGGTGTAATAACACTTTAGTTTAGTTTTTCTTGTTTTGCTCGGGACGAGCAAAAGATAAGTATGAGGGTGTGATTAGTGTCAATTTTGCATTTTTATCATCATATTTTCCTGCTAGTTTATGAATAAAACACTGCTATTTGTTTTTCATTGATTTGCAAAGGGGAAAACTTACAAAAAAGAGAGTCGAGGAGCTAAATTACAAGTATTCTAAAAGATTACAAGTAGATCTCCTCTGAGATTCTGGAGAAGTGTGCCGATAGGAGTCTGGTCAGCGCGCGACCACTTTGTCCCTTTGACGATGCGAGCGATGAGATTCCCTTTTCGCCTGGTTCGGGGAATCAGGGAACAGAAGGTAGAACCCTCTTGTTACTTCTCAAAACCGCCTTCGCTTAGGAATTCCTTTTCGCCTGGTTCCGAAAATTCCTTGAGAAGCAGGTATTAGGGTATCAGCACTCTGATTAGAGAATCAGCTCTCTTAACAGTCTCTGAATTCAAGAGAATAGATCTCTGTTTGTACGCGCAGTACGTCCTTTCGAGAAGTCATGAAGAAGTCCTTGCGTGTGTCGAGGTCGTGTGGGAGCTCTCTTCTTCTGGAGTCCTCTCTCTTTGTGCCCCTGGTGGGCTATTTATAGGGAGAGTAAGGGTATAATCGCCCCTTGAAAATATAAAAACAGATTGAATCAAATCTGTTTAAATCTGGAAAGTAGCCTTGCTGCGAGGCTAGAATCAGATTTTGCGAAGTTAGAAGTAGCAGGTCGGTTGATCCTCTTGATCTGTTTTGATCCTTTCCATATAGTTGGAAGATTTCCCATGATCCTCTTACTCGTTTTAGGAGAGTCAAGAGATTATGGCAATCAACTGCCAAATTTGATCTCAGATTTGATCTTGATTGGATTTGATCTCAATCCTGATTAGATTTGATCTCATCTGGAGATTTAATTGGTCAAAGATTGACCATATCAGATCCGTAGCGGAGCTGCCGCGTCGAGCTCGCAGCGGAACTGGAAGGAGCATCTGGCGAAGTCAGAAAACAGCTCTTCAGTGGAGCTAGATATCGTCTGTGGCGAAGCTACTGAACATCCTTCTGCGCGGTCGCGTGTGGCTTCAAGCGAAGTTAACTCTCTCTGCGGAGTTAACTGAGAACTTCCGGCTAAGCTATAAGTTAGTTCCCTGGCGGAACTTTGAACGGCTTCAAAGCGGAGTTAGGTGATCTTAGCCTCTCAAGCGAGGCTATCCCCTTGGGCTCATGTGATGCTAGCATCTTAGACCTGCTGAGGTCTGTTTAGAGACAATCCGGGCTTACTGCCTGCTTCACTGGATCAGTAGAGTCTAAGTTGCTTCTTTGTCCCTCGGAGATGGGTACAAAACTGGTCGTCAGCTTATCTGTCACTCGTCTTTTGTAAATGTCAACAAATACAGAACTGGTCGTCAGCTTGTCTATCTCTTGTCTTTTGTAAATGTCAACAAGTTCAGACATTGTTCAGACCAATCAGCATATCTTTCACTTGTCTTTTGTAAATGTCAACAAGTTTAGACATTGTTCAGGCCAGTAAGAATCTTGTCTTTTTTAAAGTGTCAACAAGACCCCCTTCAAAGTTTTCGAAAGTCTGCAATGGCTCAGACTTCGAAACACTTTGAATTGCTTTGATCGGTGGTATGTGAAGTACGAACATCGCCATGGTGGTTGAGTTCAGCTTCGCTTTCAATCCTGCTTTGGGATAGATTCGCCGAAGAATCGTGTAGATTCGCGACTCTGGGTAGCTTCGCGTCTGAGTAACTTCGCATCTGGGTAGCTCCGCGTCTGAGCCTCCCGGAATAAGTTTGCTTCGGAATGCTGTTTCTTTCCCAAGGCCAACTGCTTTCGGCCAGTTACGAGAAGGATTGCTCCTTTTTCGAGGTTATAACAACCTCTTGCATTAATCGAGGGAGATCATTCCTCCTTTGTGCGCTTCCGAGGGAGAATATTCCCTTTCTCAAGGCTTAATAAATGTCTTAAATCCGCTCGCGCTTCCATGCTTGAAGCGGCAGCGCTCAGGCCATGAGGCTTATAAATAGGATACCTGAGGTCCTCTGAAGAGAAGTGGTCTGCTCTTCTCTTCTCTTGGTTATTAGAGAGAGATACTCAGATCTCTGAGCTAGTGGGGATGCCCACTTTGGTCATTACCCGGCCAAGGACCGGTAAGTCTCGGTCATCCAGAGACTTTACCAATGGACAAATGACTTTAATCCTAAGCAGGAGGAACAAACTGGGGCAGCTGATGTGCGTTCCAGAAGAGGTTGGCAGTCGCTTATCCGAGATGATCCACTTCGAGGCGAGGCTGGTAGCCGCTTATCCGAGATGATCGACTTCGGGAAAGTGGACGTCACCTGTAAGGTCTCGGATCCTCCATTGTCAATTTTCATCAAAGAAGATCCAGCCTTCTGGTGGTAATCGGTCCTTCGCCAATTTTCATCAAAGACGATCCAGCTCCTTGATGGCAAAGTCTGCCATTATGCGAAGGATTACGGCCTTGTGCAGGAGGAATACCTTTCGTGTCCAGTTGGTTAGGCTTGGAAGTAGATAGGACCACTTGTATGCCTTTTGAGCAAATGACTCTGTTGTATGAAACACAACCTTGATGTAATAGTATCAATGTACCTTCCCTTTTAAATCAATAAAAGTTTAGTTTCTGCTCATCTGATTTTGCTTCACTTGTATCAGTCCGGCGGAGCTAGACTTCATACGAAGTTAAAGATAGAATCCTTTCTGAATCAGGAACGCGCTTCCAGCGAAATTAGCATTTCCGCGAAGTTCGGACTGTGCCTTTGGCGGAGCTATGGCAAGCTTTTCAGTGAAGTTAACGATACATCGCGCGAAGTCCGCACTTGACTCGTGGCGGAGTTAGCCCTTAGTGGGGCTGAATCAGCGCTTCTCGGGAAGGCGCTTTAGGCGCCGTTTCAAATTAATTTGAAACGACAACCTGTACTGTTTTCGAGGCGTCGTTTCAGGCGCTCATCAGCCTATAAAAGCCTCATCGGGCTGAGAGAGAAGGCATCACTTCTCTTTGAAATTTACAGAGCAGTTAGCTCTTTTCTTCTTCTTCTTCTTTGTTCAAGAATTCAAGAACTTCTACTGTTCTTCAATGGCTCCCAAGAGATGAGCGGGAAAAGAGGTGGCAACTTCTGCAGCGGAGGGTCCTTCTCCTCCTCCGGTCATCGAACGACCAATTGCCGGTAGGGATCTTTCCCTTTTGATTAGAGACTGCCATCTCTCTCTTAAAGCCAATTTCTGGTTGTCTTTAAATGAATCCAGGACGATGAATCATGATCTTGTGATTTTAGGGAGTTCAATTCCCTGAATTTTCTTTGATTTCTTGATCGGGAATCCAAGAACTGAAGAGTTCTTCTTTAAGCTTCCAAGCGAAGCTATCCTTAGGCGGTTCACATCCTGTTGAATGACAGGATGCGAAGTTGTCCTTTGACATGTAACTGAGAAGGACCTTGATGCCCCTGAAATAGTCTTTGGACCATAATATCCTTCTGACGAAGTTAGCCCTTGGGGCTTTGTCGCATTCTGTTGTTCGAGGCTAAACTTCTAGAGCGAAGCTAATACTTGGATATTTTCCTGCATCCTGCCTTCGTGCGGAATGCAGAGTTACGCTGCAGCTGCGAAGCTAAGCTTCAGGGCGAAGCTATCATCAGGCCAGCTTCGCTCGGAAAGCGAGGCTATGCCTTAACAAAAGTTGCATTTTTATTTTAGCCTTTGTTTGGCTGATGAACTAATCATAGTTTTTCTTTGTTCTTGCAGTGCACTACACTCCTGGTCCTTTGAACAGTCTCTTCGGCACAGCCAGGGAGTTAGACGGCAATGTCAGCCTGCAGTTCCAAGGGCAGGCTTCGCTTTTCAGCGAGCGGAGCTCTCCTGCTCGGAATACACTTATTCATGGTGGGGATCAACGCACCATGAGGAGCATCTTGACTACTGCTCCCCTTGAAGATTTTGACCGAAGAATCCATCGGAAGCCCGGGTTTATGTTTGGAGATGCGGTGCCAGACCATGATCGCCAACTGCTTGGCGGAGAGGGGCAGCGGATTTTCTAATTGGATGGCGAGAAGTTCTATCTTCCGTCTAACAAGCAGCATTTTTCCTTGTCCTTCTTTCAATGCGTGACGAAGGCTCGGAAGATGCAGTGGTAAGTGAGTCGGAGTACTGACTCCGTTCACGTAGGGAAATTGATACTTCACTCTCCTGGTTACGCAAGAGCGGGGCCTCCTCGCTGCATAATGGGTCTCCACCCTGGGAATGTACTCCCAGACATCCCAGTGGGGGAAAACCCTACGGTGGCGCAGACCTTTGGGAATCAATTTTTTAAGGTTCATGGCAACTATCCAGCCACTGATTTCAGGATCCCAGGCTGGATTCACCTTCCGAAGGCATGGTGGAGGGATTTGACTCTATATGTTAGTCCTTGACGGACTAAAAGGTGAGACATGTCTTTTGTAAATGTCAACAGGCTCGAAATTGAGACTTGTCTTCTGTAAATGTCAACAAGCTCGAAATTGAGACTTGGCTATCTGCCAGTTCAGAGGTCGCAATGACATAACCAGTTGAGAAGCCACCAAGCTCAAAATTTAGTCCTTGACGGACTAAAAGGTGAGACCTGTCTTTTGTAAATGTCAACAGGCTCGAAATTGAGATTTGTCTTTTGTAAATGTCAACAAGTTCGAAATTGAGACTTGGCTATCTGCCGGTTCAGAGGTCGCAATGACATAACCGGTTGAGAAGCCACCAATCTCAAAAGTTAGTCCTTATCGGACTAAAAGGTGAGACCTGTCTTTTGTAAATGTCAACAGGCTCGAAATTGAGACTTGTCTTTTATAAATGTCAATAAGCTCGAAATTGAGACTTGGCTATCTGCCGGTTCAGAGGTCGCAATGACATAACCAGTTGAGAAGCCACCAAGCTCAAAAGTTAGTCCTTGACGGACCAAAAGGTGAGACCTGTCTTTTGTAAATGTCAACAGGCTCAAAATTGAGACTTGTCTTTTGTAAATGTCAACAAGCTCAAAATTGAGACTTGTCTTTTGTAAATATCAACAAGCTCGAAATTGAGACTTGGCTATCTACCGGTTCAGAGGTCGCAATGACATAACCGGTTGAGAAACTACTAAGCTCAAAATAGTCCTTGACGGACTGCAAGGTGAGACCTGTCTTTTGTAAATGTCAACAGGCTCGAAATTGAGACTTGGCTATCTGCCGGTTCAGAGGTCGCAATGACATAACCAGTTGAGAAGCCACCAAGCTCAAAAGTTAGTCCTTGACGGACTAAAAGGTGAGACCTATCTTTTGTAAATGTCAACAGGCTCGAAATTGAGACTTGACTATCTGCCGGTTCAGAGGTCGCAATGACATTATCGGTTGAGAAGCCACCAAGCTCAAAAGTTTTGATGGAATTTGGGAAAAGGTCCCGTTTTCACGAGGAGAAACGAGGAAATCACTATCATAGGTTTAATGTTAACGTAACAGCGAAATGGATGGAGAGATTTGTATATGTGGCCTTACCATTCTATGGGTGAGAATTGGTAAGTGATTTTGGAGAAGAAATCAAATGGGAACAGGTCCTTTAGGATTTTTAGCAAATCCCCAGCTGTCAACGGGTTTGATATGCCTTTACCAACTACTGTTTGAGTTGGGCTAGCCATGCTATTTTCCTCAGCATGATAAGTTGTCGAGGACTTATGTTGGGCTTATAGGCCAACATTTTCCTCTATCCTTAACCGTTAAAGGTGTTGGATCATTTGGTTAGCGTATGTGTAACCTTGATTTCCCTTTGGGACAACCAGTGTATGACCAGGTTCCTACTGGTTTATGGTTGTATGACCTCGTTTGGAGGAAGAGAGAGGCTCTCTTTGCGTGTACCTTGGATTTGAAGGTCTTGATCAGAGGTGAAATGTTAACTTGATCATGAGAAGGATCCTTAATCAAGGATAATACTTCTTTAAGAACTTGTCATTGATCGGCATCATGAGTAAATCGCCATCTGAAGTCATAAGGCGGTATACTCCGTTTGAATAGACTGTTTCTATTACAAACGGTCCTTCCCATTTAGGTTGAAATTTGCCTTTAGTTTTGTGCGTCATGATCATCGGTCGTCTGACGGCTAAAACCAAATCTCCTTTCTGGAAGACTCTTTGTTTGACCTTCTTATTGAAGGCTTTTGAGATTCGAGCTTGATACAACTCGATATGCTGCTGAGCCTGTAGTCGCTTCTCATCTAGGGCTTCGAGCTCTTGAAGACGCAACCGATCATTGTTCTCTGATGTGATCTTAGTGATCAGAGCAACTGGTAGTGACGGCATCTGGATTTCCAACGGTATGACTGCTTCGCATCCATACACTAGGGAAAAAGGAGTATTGCCTGTCGGGGTCCGAACTGTGGTCCGGTAGGCCCAAAGACATTCACCAAGCTTTTCGTCCCAATCTCGCTTATTCGAGGAGACGAACTTTTTGAGTAACTTGATGATTGTTTTGTTGAATGCTTCCGCCAAGCCATTAGCGGCGGGATTATAGGCAGTTGAAGCCACATTCTGAATTCGGTATTTATCGCAGAATCGATAGAATACCTGGCTTATGAATTGGCGACCATTATCATGGATGATCCGCCTGGGGACACCAAATCGATGGATGACATGGTGTTTGATGAAATTAACCACGTTAGAAGTTTTGACTTCAACCGGTGGTATGGCTTCTGCCCATTTTGAAAAGTAATCGGTTATCACCAGGATAAACCGGTGACCTCTTGTCGAAGAGGGGCTGATTGGCCCTACTACATCGATTTCCCATGCTTCAAATGGCCATGAAGCAACAGTTGGGTGGAGTAACTCTGAGGGTTGATGTATGAAGTCCGCATGAATTTGGCATGCTTTACACCTTCGTGCATATTGGATGGCATCGGCTATCATGGTTGGCCAGTAGTATCCAAGCCTATGCAATCTGTCTTTAAGCTTTGGACCTGGCTGATGAGCTCCGCAAATGCCGTCGTGTGCTTCTTTAAGCACTTCTTGCGCCTCTGAATTAGAAAGGCAACGGAGGAGGATACTGTCATATGAACGACGGTAAAGTGTCTTCAGAGTTGGATCATAGTAGAAACGGAGAGACCTTCGTCTGATAGATGCCGCTTCTTTAGGATCGTCTGGCAGCAGACCATGTAGGGCATAGTCGATGAGAGGAAATCGCCAATCTCTCGGCTCAAGATCCGTCGAGACATTATAGGCTTCTCGGGTTCTTAACATATGCTTAGAGCATACAAGGTGTCGAGTTGCCACTGTGAGGTGATACTCGGTGTCGACTGGCAGGGCTTGTGTTGTTGCTAATGTAGCAAGAGCGTCTGCCTTGGTATTTTGAGATCGAGACACGTGCCCGATGTAGAAACCTTCAAATAGATTAGCCAATTCGATGACCGTGTGATAATAAGGCACTAAGTCTTCGTGGCGGACCTCATATTCGCCTTTAACCTGATTGATAATCAGTTTTGAATCGCCGTAAACTTCGAGGTAGCATACCCCCATTCCGTGGGCGAGCTGAAGACTAATGAGTAGAGCGATATTCCGCTACATTGTTGGAGCATGATTCTGTTAGAGAAAACGCTCTGGGAAGGACATGATTATGTGGGGAGATAAACACAACCCACACTCCGGCAATGGTCCTGCCTTTAGGACCTATTCGAGATGCTCCATCGAAGAACATCTGCCAACATATCCTCTGCTGTGAAGGTAATAGCAGGTACCTTTGATTGCATATGATGGCATTCAGGGCAAGAAGACTGAGCGTCATCTTTAGGGTTCTCTGGCATATATGTCAGGAATGATTCTGAATTAGCCAGGACATCCCTGAGTGCTTCTCTTGTCTCTTTTGAGAGACGAAGTAGCTCGTGTATAGTAATACGAGCCGGGATATTGGCCAGCTGGGCCAATATGTCAAAACGAAAGGGCATGTCAAGCCCTGGGCCTGAAGGCTTCTTCAGGACATGGTCGAACCAGATTTCCTTAGGCTTCTCTTTTCCCTTGGTTGGAACCGAAGCAGGTGCTGGTATTTGTACTGACGTCGTTTGCTGTTGTGTCTTGTCAGTAGCTTTCTCATACTGTTTTAAGTATGATTTTCCGGATCGAGTACCCGTCGGCTGAGGTACATCGGCCTGCGTTGCGCAAGCGTGCTTTTCTCCTTCAGAATCGCTGAGAGAAACTGACGTAAGATTGTCATCGTCTGGCAGGATGGAGATGACATTGCAAGATTTGTCCTTCGACTTGGACTTCTTCGAATCCCACTGTACGTCTTGGACTAGGTCTGGGTGTATCCACATGACTTCCCCTGTCTCCAATGTCAAGGGAACAAGACCTCTATTATCCTGAGCTTTAGCCGCAGGATGTTTGACTTCCAGCCGTGGCGCAGGGACTGGATAAGTCCCGTCAGGAATTGTGACCTTTGGGGTTTTGCCGAACTCGAGGGTCACCATATTGGCAGTGACTTTCTTCTGCTCTGACTTCAGTGTCAGGACTCCGGCGTCGATCAAGGCTTGAATTCTGTCCTTGAGGACAAAGCACTTGTCGGTAGGATGGTGAATCATCCTGTGGTAGAGACAGTATTTGGGATCGTTCGTGTGTCCTATCTCATTGGGACGTCGAGCCTCTGGTAGCTTTATTTTATTCCCTTTGTGAAGCAATTGGAATATTGTGACCACCTGATCGTCCCTGAAGGAGTACTGTTTCGGAGGGAATTTAGACTCCTGATTATTGAAGTCGCTCTTCTTGGCCTTCGACTGAGCATCCCCTGACAATTCAACGGACATAGTCTCTTTCCCTTTGGCTTGAGAAGACTGCGCCATGTCGCCACGTCCTTTATTGTTCATACCCCATTTACCTTTAGGGGTAGATGGTTCGAACTTTTTAGCCGACTTTTCGGCTATCTTGGCTTGCTCGACCAGTTCTTTCCAGGTATGGGCTTTGACAGCCCCCATGCGAATCTCTACTTGGTCTAAGAAGTTGTGCCTGCACGTCTGTAAGAGCATGTGTAATGGCATCCCTGTTGGGCACATCAAAGACAAGTTTCTGAATCGCTCAATGTAGTCACGGACAGATTCGCCCTTCTTCTGCACGGTGGAGAGGAGCTTGTCCATGGTTACCTCGGTATCGTCCTCATAGAAACGAGAAAGGAATCGAATTTCCAGGTCGATTCAAGAATTAACAGAACCCGGAGGGAGACTTCGGAACTAGTCAAATGCTACACCCTTTAAGGTGCCAATGAACAGCCTAGCCATGATAGCATCATTGTCTATAACATTACCGGTCTGAGACCAGAAATAGTAGATGTGCTGGTTTGGCGAGCTTTTACCATGTACGTGTGTAACGTCGGCGGTTTTGAACTTTGGTGAGTATGACACTGAATCCCACTCCAGCGGGTAAGGACGGACTGCCCCTACTTTCTTCAATTCATCCCTCTGCGCTAGGGATGCTATTTGTGCTTGGAAGCCCTTAAGAACTTCAGTGTCCAAAGAAGAACCCTCCTTCGACTTCTCCGTCCTTGGCTGTTCATTGCTAAGATGTTCTTCCTCATCGTGATTGCTCCCGGTATCATTGTTATTCCGGTTATTGAGGAGTTGAGCGAGAATCTGTTGAATGTTGTTCAGAGCTTCTTGCTGGGTTTTGAAAGTTTGCTCCTGAGCTTCCAAACCTCGACGAAGGTCGTCATTACCATTATCAGCTATGTTTATTGATGCTCTGTCTGTTCGCACCGAGCTGACTGTCGCCGAAGAGGCATACCCACTATCTTTATCCTCTTCATCAGACCATTGGATTGATCCTCCCTTTAGTTCCGGCGAGGTTACTGCCGTTGAGGAAGATGGCTGTTCATAATTGTAGGGTATTGCAACCCTAAATCTGGTATTTTGGAAGATACCCTCTTCATGCACCAAGACTTCGCCTAAGCCTGGGCTGTAATCTGGATCTGGGGAGCTGTAGGGAGTGTCGTCGGACGCTTATCTGCCCCTGCGCAGCTTGTCCTCTTCCGGTCATGTTGACGGATGCAGAGGGTAGGTCTCGCGAAACGCTCCTTTTATGATGTTTCACCGGGGCTTGCACCGACAGTCAATCAAAAACTGATTGTCGGCCTGGAGAAGTGGCGAGGATTGGTCCTAGCTTGCAATGGACCGAGTGAAGTGTCACCAAATGACATCCCACTTGTTGACAACAGGGGGGAGTAGTTCAGAAAAATTCCGACTTCCGTTTGCTTGTCAAGAATTCCCGCAAGTTAGACCCAGTTGGGCCTAAACGATTCAGCGCAGAGGCTCTTTTGGATCGCGCATAGGACGATGTTCTGTTCCTTTTATCCCTGCAGAGGGGATTAGCACTGAATAGAGCTTCAGCTCTAGCTTCGCGGCTAAGAACCTTGGAGACGCCCTGGGCGCTGAAGCTGCATAAGCAACGTTATCAGCACTTAGGGATGATCCTTTAGCTCCGCCACAAAGTGTGAGCTTAGCGCTTGATGAACTGGAGAGCGGAGCACGCTGTGGTGCTTTATCCGCTATGCTGCTGCGAAGGCGATTAGCCTTATTAGATAGTGCTTTGGTTCTAAGCTCGCGACTCTGAACCTCGCGCGTAGGCTGTGGTACAGTAGCTTCGCTCATAAGAACGAGGCTGGCACGAGTTGTTGCTCTTGAGTTGGGCGAAGGTATGGTCGCCGCTATAACTTCGCGGCTGGCAGTATTGTCGGAGCAGGCAGACATCTTGCCTTTTTCTTCGAGAGAGAGACGCAGTTCTGGCGTAGCTACGCCTGAGGCTTTACTCAGAGCCTTCTGTTTTGGCCTCCACATCTGCTTTGGCAAGGGAGACTTAGGTTCGCAAGGAACCTGACCAGCCACACGCGAGGCTGAGGGGTGTTGGCAGAATTCTGCTCCTGGTTTCTGTTCTGAAACCTTGGTGATGGAGGCATTTCTATGCTTCCGTGCATGAAGCATTAGACCACCCCCAGAGAGGACTTCTTCAAATTTTCCTTGGTCGAAGTGAACGACCAGGTTCTCGAAAGTAATGGGCTTGTCCTTCGGGCCTGCTTCTTTGTTGCGCCAGAGGACCGTAGTAGGCTCGCAGAGAGCCTTATCTGTCTCCGTAGAGACTTGCCTTTTAGATCTAGCAAGAGGGGCTCTGGCTGCGCCGGCTTTTCTGAATTCAGAGATAGACCCGAAGGTCTGTTCGTCGCATTGCGGCACTTGATTCTCAGCAATAAAGAAATCAGTCCCCAGCGAAGTCGCCACCTTGTTTTCCATTGATTTGCAAAGGAGAAAACTTACAAAAAAGAGAATCGAGGAGCTAAATTACAAGTATTCTAAAAGATTACAAGTAGATCTCCTCTGAGATTCTGGAGAAGTGTGCCGATAGGAGTCTGGTCAGCGCGCGACCACTTTGTCCCTTTGACGATGCGAGCGATGAGATTTCCTTCTCGCCTGGTTCGGGGAATCAGAGAACAGAAAGTTGGTAGAACCCTCTTGTTACTTCTCAAAACCGCCTTCGCTTAGGAATTCCTTCTCGCCTGGTTCCGAAAATTCCTTGAGAAGCAGGTATTAGGGTATCAGCACCCTGATTAGAGAAGCAGCTCTCTTAACAGTCTCTGAATTCAAGAGAATAGATCTCTGTTTGTACGCGCAGTACGTCCTTTCAAGAAGTCGTTAAGAAGTCCTTGCGTGTGTCGAGGTCGTGTGGGAGCTCTCTTCTTCTGGAGTCCTCTCTCCTTGTGCCCCTGGTGGGCTATTTATAGGGAGAGTAAGGGTATAATCGTCCCTTGAAAATATAAAAACAGATTGAATCAAATCTGTTTAAATCTGGAAAGTAGCCTTGCTGCGAGGCTAGAATCAGATTCTGCGAAGCTAGAAGTAGCAGGTCGGTTGATCCTCTTGATCTGTTTTGATCCTTTCCATATAGTTGGAAGATTTCCCATGATCCTCTTACTCGTTTTAGGAGAGTCAAGAGATTATGGCAATCAACTGCCAAATTTGATCTCAGATTTGATCTTGATTGGATTTGATCTCAATCCTGATTAGATTTGATCTCATCTGGAGATTTAATTGGTCAAAGGTTGACTATATCAGATCCGTAGAGGAGCTGCCGCGTCGAGCTCGCAGCGGAACTGGAAGGAGCATCTAGCAAAGTCAGAAAACAGCTCTTCAGTGGAGCTAGATATCGTCTGTGGAAAGCTACTGAACATCCTTCTGCGCGGTCGCGTGTGGCTTCAAGCGAAGTTAACTCTCTCTGCAGAGTTAACTGAGCACTTCCGGCGAAGCTATAAGTTATTTCCCTGGCGGAACTTTGAACGGCTTCAAAGCGGAGTTAGGTGATCTTAGCCTCTCAAGCGAGGCTATCCCCTTGGGCTCATGTGATGCTAGCATCTTAGACCTGCTGAGGTCTGTTTAGAGACAATCCGGGCTTATTGTCTGCTTCACTGGATCAGTAGAGTCCAAGTTGCTTCTTTGTCCCTCGGAGATGGGTACAGAACTGGTCGTCAGCTTATCTGTCACTTGTCTTTTGTAAATGTCAACAAGTACAGAACTGGTCGTCAGCTTGTCTATCTCTTGTCTTTTGTAAATGTCAACAAGTTTAGACATTGTTCAGACCAATCAGCATATCTTTCACTTGTCTTTTGTAAATGTTAACAAGTACATCTACTCTCAAAAGAAGTTGAACGCGCGACATGGACGATGGATTGAGTTCCTTCAAGACTACATGTTCACTCTACGCCACAAAGCAGGAGTAGAAAACAAAGCCGTTGATGCTCTCAGCCGCCGTATTTTCATTTTAACCAAGATGTCCACGGTGGTAAACGACTTTGAGAAGATAAAAGCTGAATACGAGTCGTGTCCCGATTTTTGCGACATATACGCCATATTGATAGATGGATCGACTCAAGAAGTGGATGGTTATACCCTACATGATGGGTATCTCTTTCTTGGCCGAAAGTTATGCATCCCAAGAACCTCCCTTAGAGAATTTCTTGTGTGGGAACTGCATGCTGGTGGTCTAGCTGGGCATTTCGGGAATGAGAAGACCATAGAAGCCGTTGAGTATCGGTTCTATTGGCCAGGGTTAAAACGTGATGTTGCTAAACATGTTGGAAGGTGTCACACCTGTCAACTTGCAAAGCAACAGAAACAGAACACCGGTTTGTATACTCCATTACCGGTTCCAAATTGTCCATGGCAGGATGTTAGTATGGACTTTGTGTTAGGACTCCCAAAAACTCTCAGAAAGCATGATTCAGTCCTAGTTGTCGTGGATCGCTTTTCTAAAATGGCCCACTTTCTGCCTTGCTCCCGTACTTCTGACGCCTCTAAAGTGGCAAAAATCTTTTTCGATGGTGTCGTTAAACTGCACGGTCTACCTAAGACTATTGTGTCGGACAGAGACGTTAAGTTCACTAGTTATTTCTGAAAGACCCTTTGGCACATGTTAGGGACTAAATTAAAATTCTCTACTGCTTTTCACCCTCAGACCGACGGTCAAATCGAGGTTGTGAATAGAAGTTTAGGAAATTTATTGCGTACCCTTGTTGGTGAACATATTGGAAGTTGGGATCTAAAGCTGTCTATTGCCGAGTTTGCATATAATTCATCAGTTAATAGGACAACAGGTAAAAGTCCACATGAAATAGTATATGGTTTTAGGCCTAGGCAGCCCATTGATCTCATCCCCATGGTTAATCATTATAGAGTCTCTGAGTCTGCATCCTCCTTTGCCACGCATATGCATGAATTGCACAAAGTCATCAGTGATAAAATTAAACAAAGCAACATTGACTACAAGCTACGAGCTGATGTTAGGAGAAAATTTAAAACTTTTGATATTGGCGATCTTGTGATGGTCCGGATTCGTCCGGAACGGTTTTCACCGGGGACTGTTAAAAATTGCATGCTCGTAGTGCTGGACCATTCAAAATCTTAACAAAACTTAATGACAATGCTTATGTTATTGATCTTCCTGAAGATTTTGGAATTAATCCTACTTTCAGTATTGAGGATCTAGTAGAATACAAGGGTCCAAATTTTAACCCCAGCAACCCATTGGTTGATGAGCCTACCCCTGAGCCATTTTCTGAGGGACCCCCACTTCCACCACTCCCAGATATCAGTCCTAATACAACAGAGAATATTGATAAAATTCTAGATGATAAAATTATCTCCACAAGAGATGGTGGAACTCAACGGTATCTGATACGCTGGAAAGGGAAGTCACCTGCTGAGGACACGTGGCTAGATCGCAGTGAGTTGCAGCAGATTGATCCAGATCTGTTGGAGTATTATGAGAGCTCCTTCACACATGACTCGACGGGGTCGAGTTCTCTCCCACCTGGGGAGAATGATGGGGACATGGCATCAGTGCGCCCGGGGAGATTCGATCGCGTGTATCAGCGCAGGAGGCATCGTGCTGCGTCTATTTGGTTTTAGCTGGAGTCTGTATTTTTTATTTATTTGAGTCCATGTTGTTTCTTTGTTTTAATTTTGTATTTCTCCTTTTAGTCCCACATCGACTACGAGGAGAAAGTCTTCAGGTTGTAAGCCTATAAAGGCAAAGGTCTAATAAGTTGTAAGACAATGCATTCCTGATGATAAAATATTTTGTTGAATTTTCGGATATGAAAATTTTCCTCTTTGAATTTGGAGTGTGAAATTCCAATTCGCTTGGTGCGGGTGTGAAATCCAATCCATATATCCACTTCACATTCAAATTTTGAAACCCAATCACAAATCTCATACCATCCCAAAATCCTATCTAGGCTGCAAAATTCCCACAATACCCGTTGCCCTCGTCTTTGTCCTGTGTGCAAGCAAGCAGGATATAAGGAAACAAGCCCACCTGCCTCTTTCACCAACCAATTACAAAGCCTCTCTCTACAAAATCCAATCAGTCATCCACCGCCCTATTTTAGAAACAAAAAAAAATCAAAACAAGAAAGACAAAAACCCTACTTTCTCTTCCTCCTTCCCTGCTCTCGTTTACAGACGCCATCACTCCAAATAAATCCCTGCATCACCCACCAACAAACCCCCAATTAGCTACAAAAACAAAGGATCCCCTCCATCTCCATAGGCGTGAAACACAGGAGCTGCAAGTGCCCCTCCCTCTCCATATGCGTCAACCAGGAGCACCACCGAACACTGCCGCCTCTGTCCAGCAATCGAGTGTTCCGTTGCGTGATCCAGCGGTCTCTCACCTGCAACAGTAAACACACAACTTCAGTCCACTTTCAATTAGATCGGAAAAGAGTATTAAAGCACGTCAACGCTTCAACATGTACTTTTATTTTTTCAGCAAAATCAGGCTATCTGTTAGGTTCCACTGCATTATTTTATCTCTAGAATATTATTATTAATTCTCTGTTGTCCACAAATATTGGTGAGCGAGTGTGATATGTTTTACCCTTGTGTTATATTACTTTGATATTGCAAGTTGGATTATTCCTTAAATCAAGCATTGCATGTGGTTAGTGAAAATTAAAATTGTCCGATCTACGAGTATAAGCATTTTTGTTTAAACCCATCTTGCCATATGATTATTTTAGATTTATTCCTACTGAAGATCGTGATTTGTTATGAAACGTTAAAAGTTTAACTCTATCACTGAGTTCTGACATCATCCGCATACCGTTTCACATCATTTTGGTATCAGAGCATGGTTTAGGTAAAAAAAAAAAAATTGCATTAGCATAGAGTTAGGGATCTCATTTATTTTTGCATAAATTTAAAAAAAAAAATTTTTTTTTACTTGCATTCATCTAGATCTTGTTAGTGCATGCCCACCCGTAGTGGACACCCCTATTTGCTAGGAGAGTCTAGTGAGTCAGGCATAACAACTATGGATCCCCAACAACTCGCCGATGCAATCGCTGCCATACAAGCCCAACTAGCCAACTTGACCCAAACTGCAATCCAGACTGGAGATAGGTTAGGTAGAGTTGAAAATCGTCTCGAGAACCGCAATGAACATGAAGGGGAACGTAATCGGTTGGTACCATACCAAGGACGCGGTGAGCGAGACCCTGATAGTCAGTTCTTGAAGAGTATCAAGGTTGATGTCCCAACATTCGATGGACGTCATGATCCACAATTTTTTCTTGATTGGATTCAACAACTTGACAAGTAATTCACGTGGTATGATCTCACTGAGCCCAGAAAAGTTAAGTTTGCGGCGATGAAGTTAACCGGTCAAGCTAGCCAGTATTGGACTAACTTGGTGAACATGCGTGCTGCTCGTGACCAAGAACCAATCGATACCTGGAGAAGAATGAAAGATGAACTTAAAGGAAAGTATGTGCCGCCATCATTTAGTGCCCGTCTCATGGATAAGTGGCACCGATACACTCAAGGCAACAAATCGGCATAGGAATATGTGGAGAAATTTGATGAGTTTCTCATCAGATGCAACGCCCTTAACACTGAAGGGCAAGCTCAAATCATGTCTAGGTTTAGAGCCGGACTTAGGGAAGACTTACGAACTGAACTTTTGGCTCGTGAAATCACCGAGCTCGAAAAAGCCTACGCGTTAGTTCAAGATTTAGATGTGGCCAAATCTAGTTCTGTTGTTATTTCATGGGGACGTGGTTTGAGATAGCATGCAATCCTTCTCCATTATAATAGTTGAGATAAGATGACTTTCTAGTAAATTGTTTTAAACTCGTAATGGTACTGTGAAACCACTGGTGTGTGGTAGCCTAAACTCTCATGCCTGTATTTGATGGTAAAGGATAATGAGTGTACATATTTTAATGGAAAGGTTTTTGGTTTTCTGACCTAAAATCAATGGAAGGGCTTTGGAACAGATCTAAATGACATACGAGGAGGGTTTTAAGGTTCAATTAGTCTTATTTCAGTGTTATAGTACCAGGGTTATGTTATTTCTGGTTTTATCTTGTGTAGGGTCTGTTTTGAAATCAAAAGCTGAGAGCATGGTTGTTGTGGGGAAAAGTGAGCATTTGAGAAATTAGGCAAATTGTAAACCACGCAATAGATTTCAGGGTTTTGGGATAGCTGATGTTACAATGCTCTTGGTGAAGGGGCTTTGTGGATGACCAAGCAAGTGTGGTGAAGATGATATTTTTGAAGCAGAGTTGTTGTGGATGCTAAAATGACAATAAATAAGCATTATTAAAAAAAAAAATAAGGCAAAGGAGGTTAGACTAATTGATGTTTTGGGGTTTAGATCAATTTTTTTGTTCAAGTGTATCAATTGTGGGGTTTAGGAGTATGGAGAAGGAAGATAGTCGTGAAGTTATGCAAGTTAGTTCCTGTATTGGGTATTCGAAGATATTTCTGTTGTATTTAGTACTGTGTATATTGATTTAGTCATCCTGGATTAAAAATTATATAAAAGATAAAAGAAATGCATGCAGATTTGGATTAGATTGCTCCAAAAGAAAATTTCATCTTTGGTCATTTGAGGAGAGCGACAGAAAGAAAATAATGGAGGCAGAAAAAAATAATGGAAACGATGAGTTGCAAAACTTCATGTGTTTGTGAAACTTAATTTGGATTCATAGTTCTATTGTTCTGATATATGTTATCTAAAGTTTAGTTTGTTGACATGCCAAAGTCAGTGTCTTTATACATTATGGTCTCAGATGGTTTAATTGAAGCTTCTTATGTATTGTCTGTCTGATATCTAAATTAGCGCCTTTTATGATTTGTGGCATCTAATGTGTCTGTAATTCTCTGTAGAGGATACCTTGAGCTTCTAGTGCGTTTTATGTTCTTTCAGTGTTGATATCTGCGAGATTCTATTCATATTCTCTTATCTCTCTTTACTTAGCAACATAGTTTAAGTTGCTGCCTTGTTCAGTTCTTGCATCCATGATTTAAATGTTCCATTCTTCATCTGATGCTATTTATTTCAAGCTGCCTTGTTTGCTTTCTGCACCAATGTTTGACATCTTCCTTCACCTGATGCTGTTTAGCTTTGAGATTCTCAGAGGTTTGTTGAGAAACAGTTTGAACTGGTATTTTTTTCTTGCATCTTTTACTGCCCTTAGGCATTGTGAAGTTTCTGAAATTTTGCCTCAAAATGAAGTCAGTCTCCGACTCTGTGTTTCTATGTGTTTTACAGTATAGGTACATAAAATCTGGCTCGATGATTTGCTGGCACTGAGTTTTCATGCTTATTTTCTCAAATTTATCATTTGTGGGCTCCTTGAAGAATTTTATTCATTTACATTATTTTGACAATTGGAATTATGCGAAAAATATGCGGAAATTTTATAAAGAATGATAGCATATTAACAAATGAAAAAGTGCAAGCTGTTTCAGAGCATCTGAATTGATGCAGAGCTTACAGACGGCTAATTTTTTTTACAGTGTTAATTTCAATATAGAAATCCTCTGACTATTAGGCCTGGGAGTAGCACGTAGTAATAGGCTGCGCATATTTATTGTTTTTCAGTGTTTGAGAATATCATGCCTGTTATGAAAAAATGGCTATCCACTTTCAACCACCAACCACCCCTATCACATTCAGAGTAAATATGATAGATAGTTATTATGCAAATTGTAATAGCCAGTTATGTATTTATCTTATGCACTTGAAAAATCTAAGAAGTCTTGTATTCTCTACTCTCTCAAGAATCTCTCTCTCAGTTTTATACTTCTTAGTTTTATAACACGTTATTAGCACGAACACTCTAGTTCTATCACAAACTTCTATTTCTATTAGCTCAAGGGAAATGATAAATTATTCTGCTTATTATACTCGTATAACACCACTGTTATATATAAAAAGAGGCTCTGCTATCTATTTATTGTAATGTGATGTAATTACGAAAAGTTATATTATTTTATGTTATTATCTAATTTTACTAACTTATTCGTTGATCCTTGAAAGGAATAAGCCCAAAGCTATAAACATTTAGTAACATTATATTTCAATTATGTTTATTATTTATAAATACCCACTGCAAGGTTAAACGAGTAGTGTGGCATGTTTATGTTTATTTCATTATTTATTGCTCTATTATTTATGTTACATAAACACCCACCGAAAAGTTTACCGAGTAGAGTGACATGTCTATATTATAACTCATAAATATATGTACTGTTATGCATTTCTTTTACTATCTTCTTTATTACATCATTTAATTGTATAAAATTCAATTTGCTTCTCTCTTCCAACGGCTAGGATTTGCCTTATAAATTGGTGAATTCTAAATTAACATAATTCACTTCTCAATATCTCTTCATCCTCTCCACAAGTTTCAATTAAAATTTTCGCTAGATGCCGAGTCAATTTTTAAAGTTTATTATTATTCTCATCATTATTATTACTATTTTTTTTTGGAGATATGTCTTCAAGTGATCTTCCAACTTTGCCTTATACCCCTTGTATTGTTTATTCTCTCTCTTTTGTTTACTGCTATTATAATTGAAATATAAGTTTAACTTTACTATTTTTGTTTCGAAATAATAATATTATTATTTTTAGATTCTATTATAATTATCATCATGTCAAATCTTGCAAAACTTGAGTTCATTTCATTTGATATCACAAGAAAGAATTGTCTGGGATTATTGACATAGAAATGTATCTCGAATCAATGAGTCTCATAAAGACAATTAAAGAGAAGAATATTATATCATTGCAAGATAAAGCAAAAGTTATTATTTTTCTACGTAGAGGTTTTAAAATGTGAATACCTCATATTGAAAGATCTAAGTATCCTTGTGGAAAAATCTAAAATAAATTTGATTATCAAGAGGAAGTTCTACTTCATGTTACCTGTGATGAAGGGAACATGTTGTGTTTTCAAGACTTAAAGAAAGTTAATGATTATGACTTTGTAATATTCAGAATAATCTCACAATTGAAATTATGTGGAGTAAATGTCAGAGATGATGAAATGCTAGAGAAAATTTACTCCGCATTTCATTCATCTCATATAATCATCCATCAACAATATTGGTTGCGTGATTTTAAGAAATATTCCAAAATAATTTCATTTCTTTTAATGGCAATGGAAAATAATGAACTATTCATAAAAAATCACCAGTCTCGTCCTACTAGTTCAACAACATTTTTAGAAGCAAATCCTGCAATTTCTAAAAATTATGAATGAGGGCAGTATCATGGCCGTAGTTGTGGGTGTAGTCGAAGTGATTATTATACTCCTTCACAACGTGATCCTTCATGCAGAAGGACATGATAAAAAAAAGATATTCGTGAAAATTCTTTCTCGTACCATGTTATAGATGTTGTTCCTGTTATAGATGTAGGTTGTCTAAAATTCACTAAGGCCAAAGCCACAAATATGGGCCATATTCGAACGAGGGGGTCATACTTCAACTCAAACGCGGATCTTAAGATAGACGCAAGAGTGGTGTTTCAACTCAAACGCGAAACTCAAACGCGAACTTGATCAAGTAGAAGACGCGAAGGTCACGTTCAATACTAAACGCGGCAGTCGCGTTGATCATCAGAACGAGAGCCTGGGTAGCTTTGCGTTCCAACTCAAACGCGGATCTGAGTAACTTCGCGGTTTCAAAGCCAACAAGCGAGCCTCTGAGCTTCGCATCTAACAACAAAGCGAGATCCGTGCCTACGTGAAACCCGCGTTTCTGTTGTAACTAAACCCCATTACTGGGTCAATTAACACCCACATAATGTGGGGAGTTAATTCTTATAATTGAGAAATTTTAGGGGACAATTCTACCCCTGAATTCCCCTATAAATAGCTATGAAAGCTATTTGGGGAGGAATATTTGGCTGAACTAAGGGAAAGCATATTCAGCAACCTAAAAGTTCAGAACTTTGGAGAGAGAGGGACATAGAGGAGGAGAATTCCTTTTAAAAAGGAGAACTCCAATGTTTGCTGTGTTCAAGCGGAGTTATATCAATCTCTTAGAAAGCAACCTCAAGACGATTCAAAAGAAGATTTTCGTTCAGCCGGTCAATGCAGAACAAGATTCACTCTCCATCGCCACACAGAACTCATTTTTAAATAATGAGGAGATCCATTCAAACCTTCTCTCTTTTGTAATTGAATTTTGATCCGTTGTAATTTTCTTTGCAATCAATAAGAATTTTTACATGCTCAATTTTCTGAGGAAAAAAAGATGGCTACTTCGTTGGGGACTGTTTTCTTTACCGACGAGAAAATTATGGCGCAAGCTGACATCAAATTTCTTGGATCAACAGTCGAATCGCTCGTCACTGAGTTTGATTAAGAGAAATTTGAAGAATTTTTCTCTTTTGGCCCCAAAAGCCCAAAGGCAACGCAACAATACCACAAAGTTGTTGGCCCGGAGGCCTTCCTCTCTAGTTTTGATGATGATTAACTCATGTAGTTATGTTTACTAATAATCTTGTGATTTTAGTCTCAGATCATTAAGTAAAATATTAGTTGGTGATTAGCTTCAACAAAGGAGTTTGGAAGATTTCACATGGTGATTCCAGTGCCCGAGCATCAATATCATACCTTTGCACTCAGTGGATCACGTTTGGGATCGAGTCGGCTTGAAGATGGAAGATCATCAAGAAGACTTAGGTATCCTATTTTAGTTTAGTGTGTTTAGATCCATGTGTAAAAATAAGTATAGTTGATATGCTCAAGTGCACAATACACACACGTTTCATGATTTGGATTTGGTTTTCATGAATAGTTTGATCAAAACAAGTTTACATGGTTTATATGTATAGTAGATGTATTCTTTCTATACATGCATGCTTAACTTTTAAACAAACTTATTTTGACTTTCCTATTCATGTATTGAAAAATCCAAGTTTGATAAAATATATGTTTTGATTTTTGGTAAAAATGTTAAGACACAAAAATAGCTCAAATTGCTTGATATTTGAGTTGAAATTTTTATCACATGTTTATATATCAATGCAAAATGTTAAAACTATTTTTGAGGATTTTTAGAAGAGATAAAAGAATTTTTAGAAATATTTTAACATGTTTTTCTGACCCAGTTTCTGACCCAGACTGTGGCTGACAGGCCAGGTCAGTCGACCGTACGGTCGACCGAACCAAGGGCCAGTCGATCGTTGCGGTCGACTGACGTGCACAGCCTTGTGCACGTTTGGCAGACACGGGGCCGGTCGGCCGGTCGGCCGACCGGATCAGAGAGCCTTGCTCTCTGTATCTGGGCGGTCGATCGAGCGGTCGACCGGAACAGAGAAGTCTGCTCTCTGTATCTGGGCGGTCGACCGGATTGCTCCAACGGTCATATTTCTGACCGTTGGCGGTCGACCGCAAGCCTGTTAGGCTGCCAGATCAGCCTAACGGCTAGTTTTCTGTTTGGCCTATATAAACCCCATTCCTTTGGGATTTTGGCCAAGGTTTTCAACAAGAAAAATTCCCAGTTTCTCCAGAGTTTAAAAGAAGTTTTCAAAGAGTTTTAAAGCTTAAAGATTTCATTTTTATTGTTTTTCAAGGGTTTTGGAAAATCAAAGAAAACTAGGTTTTTGGGATATTGTTTTGGATTTTCATTTCTATCATCTACAAGAGATTTCCCAAGTAGTTTTTCTTTGTGATTTGCTTTCCAAAAACACCTTGATTTCCACTTGAGCTATATCTTCTATCCTAATCTATTAGGATCTTTGTTTTTGTGGAAAAAGGAGAGTTTGTGGTCTTTTTAACCACTTGTTGTAAAAACCCTTATTCTTGTTGGGTTGCTCCCTCTTTGGTAGAGGTTGAGGTTTGTGTTTGCTCCCTCTATTGTGAGGTGGAGTTTGGTTGTTGGCTACGGGCCTTATCCCTCTTCGGTAGAGGTGGATTGTGGTTGTATTGCCTCGGTGGCATTGTAAGGTTGAGAGAGGAGTTCGGTACTCCTTTAGTGGATTAGAAATCCTTCTCGGTGAAGGCGGGGACGTAGAGCTAGGGGCTCGAACCTAGAAACATATCTTTGTGTTTGCGTTTGATTCATTGTCTCTAAACTCTCTCTTTTATTTGTGCAAAGCATCATTCATATCATAATATCATATTTGTTTGTGTTGAGCATTGATTCATATTGCCATATCTATTATATGTTTATGTGTGTGCCTCACTTATACTTAACCACAAGAGCTTCATATAGCACCTCAACCCTTATCTAGGGGAATCAAGAGGAGTTAGTCCAGAGCCCTTCACGGGGAATTCGGCTACACTTGTTGGTTGTATTAAGTGTGTTGCAAAATAGTTTTTAAGCTTCCGCATTTAGCGCATTTAGTTTCTAGATTAGCACTTACACCTATTCACCCTCCCTCTAGGTGTTTTTTAAAAGTCTCTTCGGGGGTTCGCTTTCATGTATTTTCATAGACTTCTCCAAAAGTGACCTGCACAATTGCTCACAACGCAAGCAGTGTCACTTCTAGCGAGGTTCTGAAAACCTCTCGTATAGCCCACATGGCCTATGTCAACGTCTCTCAGGAGACCCGCATGGCCAGTGTATTGGCTCATGGTCAAAAGGATGGTGAAGACCAATCCTGCCATCACTCTCCTCTCGGACTCTGCAATTTCAGGTTTCGGGGGTTCCTAACAACCTTTGAAACTTAATTGAAATGCTGAACGTCGATAAAGGCGTGGCGCTTGTCGACAACAAGTTGAAGACTCTGTAGTTGCAGTCTGTTCTGTAGACAGTGAATGCCGCGCTCTGTTTCCCAAAGTACGGTATAACAGTACGCGACATGATCGATGATGTGTACACGCGGGGAGGTAGTCCCTACATATACACGTTAAGCCTCCAGTAGACCTACACATGTATCATAATAAAGAAAGAACACTGTTGATATTTTATATATCACATGTAATAAGAGTACATAACACAGTCTCATACACTACCAAAAACGGAATACATATGAGTGCATCAGCACATATATAAAGATGTATAGTACAACTACATAACTATAACACAAAAAGAGTACATTTATGGAACATACTGCAAGTCAAAAGAGATAAAACGTCACGAACAGTCCTATTGCTCCTTAGCTAGACCGTCAAAATACTTCTGGTCCTCATCCGATGGTGCAACCAGGAGATCTATATCTGGACATGCAAACTCAGGGTCTTAGATGCGACCGAGTAAGTGTACAAAGGAAAAATAAGAATACAATGGAATAATATGACGTATATAAACACATGACATAAATAAGATATCTAAGAAATGACAATAATCACAATATGATCAGGGAAGTAAATCTGCCCAGTACTGTCTGTGAGTGTATGAACACGGGCCATAAGACCTAATGATCGAAAAGCTCTACTTAGGTGAGTGTATCCCGTGTATACCCGAGATCCTTAAACGGGCCCCTAGCTGCTGAGACCAGAGCCCTCCTCTAAGAGGGGAGCAGGAAACGGGAGCTCATGGAGCTGTATACAATCTGTAGCCAGTACTACCTTCCCCTGCAGTGGGATAAATATGGATCCAGTACACCCACCTGATAAGATTTAGTCAATCATCCAGTCTCATATGATTTCACAACCGTGTGTGAAAATGATCTAATAAGTTTACATGACTCCTCGTTTAATAAGAACCAAAGACAGAAGCACAGGAAACACTATCTGAATTTTAAGTACTACTGTAGTGTGTCTGTACATGTATTGAACAAATAGCTGGAATAAATAACGAACATATCTGTGTGACGAGTAACAGAAATAAATAACAGGAGTATCCGAGTAACATGTAATGGGAATAAATACATGAATTTATCTCAGCTATCTCTATGATTACATGCACAATATGCCATAACCACTACTGATGACCCAACAGAACAAAGCCATGCTCAATCATACCACACAATCCTTCAGGGACATATAATTTATCAGGAATATCCACAATATCAATAATCGAAAATATCAATTAGATACACGAATCTTATAAAGGATTTATCTGACAGAAATATGAAAATTATGGTAAACACTTGCCTTATAAGTAAAGTTCTCGTTGTCCCGATCCCAACAGCACTAAGAACACGTGATTCAGACGTCAAACGATCAAGTTATGATCCGAAACACGATTCAGGGTCTGTTATGTAATTTCAGAAATGTATTCAGGGGTTAGTTGTAACTTTGCAGAGTTATAAATGTAATAATAATAATTTATACAGGACTATAATGAAATTTTACCTTAAAGGATGAAGTGTGTTGCGGGTTGTGGACGCGGGTAGTGGGTTTGGAGTATTTAAAACCTGTTATGGGTTTCTCTCTCTCACAGTATCATGCAACAGAAGAAGAAGAAAAGGAAGAGGAAGAAGGGGGTCCGGGTCTGATCGCGAGCTGGGGTGACCTCAACCGGTGCAGGCGGCGGTCCGGCTCCGCGACGGAGCTCCGACGACCTGAGAGAGAGAAAGAGATAAAGAGTTTGGGAGGAAGAGAGGAGTGAAAGGGTGGTGATCACGGCGGAACGCGGCGGAGAGTGAAGATGGTAGCGGCGGTGCTGGGGTGACCTCAGTCGGCGCAGGCGGCGGTCCAGCTCTGCGGTGGAGCTCCGGCGACTGGAGAGAGAAAGAAAGAGAGACGAGAAAGAGATAGAGAGTTTGGGAGGAAGAATGGAGTGAACAGGTGCCAGGTGGTGATCACGATGGAATGCGACGGGGCATGGAGATGGTAGCAGTGGTGCTAGGGGTGGGCGCGACAGCGCTGGTGACACCCGAAGTGGCCCGGAGTGAGGGGAAATGAAGATAGAGAGATAGAGAGAGTGTGTAGGCAAGAGTAAGAGGGTGTGTTTGTGTGGAGTTTAGGCTGGAGTGTGGTGGCCACGATCGCCGTTAATGGTTGGCCGGCAATGAAGAGGGGGATGGCGGTCTGATGGGGTAAAGAAAGAGAGAGAGAGAGAGAGAGAGAGAGAGAGAGGAAGAGTTCGAGAGAGAATATAAGTGAGATAGAGAGATATATATGTGGGATATTTAATCCCTGAGAGGTCGGTTGGAATTATGTAGAGGAATGGAGAAGTTTGGAGAAAAATTGAGATAGTCGGCTATGATTTAGATTAACTTAGGGTAGAAGAAATAATTAGTTAAATTTAATTAATATTAAATAATTAGGTTAATATTTAACTAAGTCAGAACATGTCCCAAATATTTTATAAAACAAATATTACTCGAAGGATTAATGTGAAATTGGATTTTAAAAATTCAATCTGATTTCTAAATTAGAAATCCTAGAATCTATAAGTAATATCAGTCAATAGTGGTTTTGGTCAAATTTTGACTAACTCTGAAAAATCTCCAAAAATACGTTAAAATAGAAAAATATGATTTTAAGGAATAATTTGAAAACAGATTCTTGAAATTTAATTTCGGTTGTGAATTAGAAATTGGAAAGTCAATTACCGGTATCTGTCACCACCGAATTTGGAGATTTTTCAAATTAATTCAGAAAATTTTTAGAAAATTTTAGAAAAATCTAAAATATTGAAAAATGACTTATGGAGCTGAAACCGGTTTAATCTGACTACTAGGAAGGTCAAATCAAAGATGTACACTGTATCGAGTACTGATACAGTAACACGCACATCTAGAGCTGGGGGTTACAGTGAACGCGAGGCTGAGAACCGCGCTTCTCAACGCGATACTCGATTCATCCAATGCACGTTTCAGTGCCTAAGCGCAAGGCCCGCGTTTCACTGAAAGAATGCAAGACTCGTGTTCAACCTTTGGCCAAGCCAAAACGCGAGGCCCGCGTTTCATTGCCAGAACGCAAGACTCGCATTCAACATTTGGCCAAACCAAAACGTGAGGTCCACGTTTCTCTGCCAGAACGCGAGATTCGCGTTGAAGAGCAAGGCTTGCTCAAACGCGACCTGCGCATTTCAACACACACATGTGAAGTCCGCGTCCAACCTCCAAAGGCCAAGAAAAGTGCTGAACTGGAAAGCCCTCACCCACATGGGTTCGAGACTAGTTCTTGAAATAACCTTATAACAGATCTGAGTGATTACTTGACAAAGAAGCGGAGTGTCCATCAAATCACTCCTCAATGCTGCTGTGAGCAACTTATCACAACAGTACTCTCCAAGTGCCACTGTAACTCTCATACGAGCAAACTGTTGGTCTTCAATCGGTTGTCAGCGACCCCACCCTCTAACACAGTCAAGAGACGTCACTCCCGCAAGAAGAGATCATTTTCGGACATGGAGTACCCTGAAGTGACTTCCAACATGGCGGGTTCAAGTATTACACCAAGTAAAAGGGAAAGCAGCTGGCCATCAATTCTGGGGAGTCTGATATTGAACTTTCTTCAGATTTGAAAGAAATACTGATTGAACCTGAAAGAATTTACGAACTCACTGGAATTTGAACTGGTACAATAGCCTCGTTGAACTACAATGCCTTGGTCAGGGGGATTGAAGCAAGCGATGAGCACTCTGCTATTGCAGAATCTCAATCGTCTAACCTTATATAGAGAAGGAGGCCTTTGCATATATGGCCAAAACTCCAGAAGAGGTGGTTAAGAGGTTCGAGGAGCAAGCTAAGGTGCGGAAGGAGCAGGAGAGATGCTTCGGGTCCAGCAAGAATCTATTAATAACCTCAAGGTGATTTTAACTCAGTTGCTAACAAACTGAAAGAAGAGCTCGAAGGGTCCTAAGCCTAACACTTTCTCTAGTAAGAACAAAGGAAAACAGAAGCAGGGAGAAAGCTCTTCTTCTGAGAAAACTGAAAGTGAGAATAACTCAAATTTTGAACCTCCCAAATCTTCACTGAAGAGGAGGGTGGTTCAAAAAGTGAAGCCCGTCACTCTAAGCGGATGAACGAACTTGAGAAACGCTTGGATGCTATTGCTAATTGAAGTATTCTTCAAGAGGCGGGAATAGTCCAGTCATATCTGACAGAGTGGGATGTTACTCTTTATTCCCCCAGGTTCAAGGCACTGACCCTGCCCATTTTTGACGATAAAAAGTCATCGAACCAGCAAATATACTGCTTTAAATCTCAATTGGGAATGTAGTATCAAACGATACCATCATGGCTCGTTTATTCATTGGCACCCTCTAGGGGGTGGCCTTTAATTGGTTCATGAAGCTTCCTGCTGGTTCTATCAAGACCTGGGCCGAGCTTGAGAAACTATTTCTGGCTCGCTTCTTCGAAGACGATACAGAGGTATCGGTACCAACTATCCTTGCAACAAAATAGAAGAAAAGAGAATCCATCAAATTGTTTGTGGAAAGGTTTCAGAGTATGGCGCTCCGATGTCCGAGTGGCATGACGCATTCTACACTGGTAGTGACTTGCCGCAATAATTTGCAAACTGCACTCCTAGCTCAAATAGGAGTTGTGGCGCCTCGATCCCGCGGGTACGGAGACGTCACTGCGATGTATATACGCAAGTCGAAAATACCCTCACGTATATACGCTAAGCATCAGTACAAACAAGAATCAGAGTACGGAAGCACAATGGTAATCATTGTTTTAAATATCGGCCGATATACCGGTATATCGGCCGAGATACCGGTATTTTATCCAAAATGATACGGTAAGTGCAAAAATTTACAGGATATCGTTTTGGACCGATATGGGCCGATATATCGCCACGTGGCCGATATATCGGCTGATATCCGAGATGAAATATCCGATATATCGGCTGTTATAGTTACTTATTTGAATTATTATTTTTTTTGCTTGAGAGATCATTTTATTTTATTCTATATTCATTGTGGTATTTCAATGATATTTTTATATGATGTTTGGATAATAACTTATTTCTTTTAATAATGTCTTATATGTATTGACTATTGATATATCAACTGGTATTTAGCACCATATCGCGATATATCACCCGGTATCCGGTATATAATTTTGCCGACCGATATATCGCTGATACCCGATATTTAAAACACTGGTGGTAATATACATTCCAACAGAAAAGTACAAGTACATAGTCATCACAGAGAGTGATACAATATTATAGGAATATTACATCACCAAAAGATACAAGAGTATAATACATGAAAGGATATACATAATAAAAGCTGAGAGATGCTCACGAGCAGCAAGGGAGGCCCCGAGAGCCAATCAGGAGAGGAACTGGGAGGAAGAGCTACGGCGATGTCCAAGCTTCTGTTACACCCTGGTCGCCACGGAAGGATCCTCTGCGCACTCTGATCAGCTACAGTAAGACCACCAAGGTCCAGACTTCAGGATCTGAACATGAGAATTCAGGGTTGTCAGATGTAACCCGCGAGTACATACGATAAAGCCAAGTGGCGTGCATATCAGCCATATGTGTACAGGAAAGGTGTATCGTGAATATAAGCACATATGAACATGAAATGAGACAGTAAGTAAAGTAACTACAGAGAAATCAGTTATACAAACCTACATTACCGATCCATGAGATTAGTACGTCAAAGGAATAATCCAAATAAGGAAACCCTCATATATATACCCTATACCTCACGTCACTGTAATCTGAGTTTATATAACTTGACTTTGCTTTCACAATAACATAATAATAAAACAGTATAGAAGCAATCAAGTAATCTCACAAGATAGCACATGTATAAGTGGTGAGCAATATAGATCAAGAGTATAGCTAGTCAGATATCAGGGACATATTATTATTATGTTATTAAGACTCATCTGATTTGTATACATCGGTATGTGTCCCATTTCACATACCTCAGCATACAGACCGGAGAGTAAATTATTGGAAACTGATGGAGATCGACGAACCATCCTTAGAATGGGTCCCGTACATGCCCGGGACAACGGTCAAGGAGTATCCGGTACTGAGCCGGAACGTACCGCTAGTACTCCTTCCACGTCATCGAGACCCAACAATTACAGACCCACGGAGAGTAAATTATTGTCAATAGCACCTATGTCAACATGTGGGTTCACCCTGATCTCATCGAGACCCAACAATGGACGATCGTCACAAAAAGGAAGTCCAAAGGATATGTAGAGCATCTTCTAGTAACGTGGTGAGCGTCTCTACAAGAGAAACTGAAGAAGGTATCGCTTCCCTCACCAATTCAGGAGAAGGGGAATTCGCCTTTGCTGTTGACATAGGTGCTCCTTCCACGTCAAAAACTCAAGCAGTACTTGAAATAGTACGGTGAGCCGATAGCAAGCTCTCCCCATCCAGTCGAGGAGACAATCGAGCAGCTCGCGAAGCAACCCGTGGACAAATAGAAGGAGCTTCGCTATGCCAAAGCTTTTCAAAAAAGGCAATGCGGGACCATCAACTCTCTTCCGCTTTGATGTCTTGACCCAGCTTGCCAACATTCCTGCTCGGATTACTCTTTACGCGCTCGTGAGACTCTCCAAGTCCATGAGGGAGGCTCTAAGAGAAGCACTAACGAATTCTGAGGTTAGTCCAGATGCCGATATCGGTTTCTTAGCCCAGATTCCTACCATGCCAGAGGAGGAAGACGATGAACACTGTCATCAGGCCTCCAGACATTCCTCACGCATCACATTCTCTTCAAAGGATATGCAAATCAAGGGTAAACATTACAGACCCATGTATTACACAAGGTACATTGGGTCATCTGAAGTGAGCCGCATTCAGGTTGATACAGGATTCGCGTTGAGCATTATGCCTTGCAGGGTTATGCAACACTTGAGAATCCCTACCCACCGATTGAGCGCTACTCAGACTACCATTTATGATTTCAACGCCAATGGTACGCGCCAGATGGGTAAAATCAAGCTCAGATGTCAAATCGGAGATTTGAAATCCGAAGTCGCATGTTATGTCATCGATGCTGACACGTTTTATAATTTGTTGTTGGGACGACTATTAATTCACAGCAACTCCATCATCACATCCACCCTTCATCCGGTGATGAAATACGCTGATGAACGGGGAAGAGTAAGAACTTTGATCGCTGAAAAGTATCCGTTCAAGGGAGTGGAGAACTACTTCACAGACTTCCTCCTCTATCAAGATCCTCTTGAGCCTGCTGACTACTCGACTTCAGAAGACCATGATTATGGTAACGTAGCTGACACTGAATCGAAATCAGAAGAAGAGTGTCTCTAGAAAATAAATCTGCTTGTAAAGGGCGTTGATCAACTCGATTTCAATAATACCGTCAATGTTGAAGGCAAGTTGTTTATCAATGAGAATTTAGATTTGGCTTATCATTCTGTGTTAGCTTCTGATTCTGTACCGTCAGATACTAGTACTGTGTAGATAGTGATCCTTTGTCTGCAATAGATGCCTTTACATCATTGCATGCGCTAGAAAAGTTATCTCTCATGGTTCATGAAAACACCAGTGACGCGTAAGGAGCCTTCTTTGAAGTGTCAACCAAGAACAAGGGTCAGAAGTCAATTCTATTTGAAAGATTCGAGGATGAGCTAGTAACTCGTGAATGCTCGGAAGACAATGACGAATCTCCACAATTCTCTCATTGCGGGCCAAGCGCACACTGTATGATGGAGAAAATGAGATACAATCTTAAAAAAGGTCTGGCTTGAACTTCGATAAAGGAAGACGAACACTACTTTAATCTTTCGTGCCAAGACGGAAAGCCTCCGATTACTATCAGAAAACTCGAAGGAGATTAGGTTATATATCAACAGCAATCCCATCAGAACTCGAATCTGAAGAGTCTTTATATCATGACCATTCATCAGGCATGTCATCGTGGGAATCAGATGTCACTATTGGCACTATCTTCAAATATTTTTCAGTGAGCATGATTTCAACTAGCCATCCGGATGAGGAAGATGAAGAAATGATTCAGTCAGATATCGATCTCTTGATCAAATACTTAAACACTCTCTGGGACATACGCTTTGAACAACGTGAACTGCCCACAGAGGATAAAGTGGTCCAGATCAATCTGAAAAGTGTGGCTAACCCCAAGCCTATCTTAGTATGCGAGAGGTTAACGCCTTCCGAGAAAGAAGACCTAATACATCTTATACGAGAGTATATAGAC
Organism: Agave tequilana; assembly: GCA_038442645.1. NCBI lineage: Eukaryota > Viridiplantae > Streptophyta > Magnoliopsida > Asparagales > Asparagaceae > Agave > Agave tequilana. Next base: position 23,090 of record JAVJIF010008902.1, on the reverse strand, counting down.
GTCTTTGCTTGGAACTATGAGGACATGCCTGGTCTCGATCCACAGGTGGCCATGCATCACCTCAATATCAATCCGAACATAAAGCCAGTCAAGCAACAACAATGATGATTCTGTCCAGAGATTATGAAAGAATCGAATCAGAAGTCAGGAAGCTCATAGACTCCGGTTTCATCAGTGAGGAGCAACATCCTGATTGGGTTGCCAACGTCGCTCTCGTCTCCAAGAATAACGAGAAGATCCAGATTTGTATATACTTTCGCAATTTAAATGTTGTTTGTCCCAAAGACGAGTTTTCTCTCCAGATCACGGATGTCATGATTGACAATAAGTGCGATTTCGAGAGGATGTCCTTCATGGATGGCTTCTCCGGATATATTCAAATCAGAATGTATCCAAAAGATGAGAAGCATACATCCTTTAGAACACCACTAGGAGTGTATTGTTACACCTTGATGCCCTTTGGCTTGAAGAATGCAGATGCGACATACCAACGCGCCATGAGTACGATCTTCCACCAGCATATACTCAAGACCGTAGGATGCTGGGTTAATGATATTGCAGTAAAGAACCACGACAAAGATGATCATATAGTAGATCTGAAGAGAGTATTCGACATCATGCAAATGCACCAGTTGAAGATGAACCCAATCAAGTCCTTCCTGGGATGGCTAATGGCAAGTTTCTTAGATTTTTTGTCACATCCAAAGCAATCCACCTCAACTCTGAGAAAGTCTGTGACATTCAGGAGATGCAACCTCTGAGAAACCTCAAAGAGCTCAGAGGATTACAAGGATGACTGGCTTACAACCGGAGGTTCATATCAAATCTCTCAGGACGTTGCCAACCCTTCATCAATCTAATGAAGAATGAAGTCTCATTCGTTTGGGATGCTACTTGCCAAGAAACGTTCGAGGAAATCAAGCGATACCTCACACATCCACCTATCCTTCAGCTCCGGTGTCTGAAAAACCATTCCTAATATATGTTAGAGCTATGGATTATTTCTTGGGAGCGTTACTAGCCTAGAATGATGATCAAGAACATAAGAAAGTAATTACTACCAAAGCAGGATCATGCTCGGAGCTGAGCATCGCTACAATCCAGCTGAAAAAGAATGTCTAGCTTTGGTTTTAGCTGTCCAAAAAATGAGACACTATCTTGTGGGCCAGATTATTCACGTCATCTCAAAAGTTAATCCATTGAGATTGCATGTAACAAAGCCATCGTTGTTAAATGGTCGATTGGCGAAGTGGGCTATATTACTCTCACAATAAGAGATACAGTTCCTGCCACAGAAAGCTACAAAAAGTCAAGCGGTGGCAGATTTCTTGGCTGAACATCCAGATTCAAGAACAACCAAATTTTACGAAGATCTCCCAGACGAGATTGCTAAAGTTTACATAACCCAGACATCTTTCGAAGAACAAGTCTGACAACTATTCTTTGATGGCGCATCAAGAATAGGTCTTATAGGAAACATCGTAGCAGGAGTGAGGGTAGTACTTGTATCTCTACAGAACTACAAGATTCCTCACGCATTCTCGTTAACTGAGTCGTGTTCCAATAATGTTGCGGAATACAATACTCTATTCATCGGAATGCAACTTGCAGAAGAGATTGGCGTCAAGAATCTCAAAGCATATGATGATTTCAAATTCATGTTAACCAGGTTCGCGAGGAGTACGAAGTCCGACATGAAGACTTGATGCCCTACCACAACGCAATCATATTCACGGTCTCAGAAATGAGGTACATTCATTAGCCATTAATCATCCAAGCAATTATATGCATAACATCCATCAAGAGATCATTCAAAATTTCGGCAACATTCCCCTGAAATTTCTCTACTTTCTATACATAACAACTATAATACAAGGCCTTCAAGGCTCACCATCATCTATATCAACATATACAAGACACACATAATCCAAACATCTTCCACACATGTATAACTGAAACTTCTCATCAAACATATAGAATCTATGCAAAAATATAATGCCATCACTATCTAACCTATCCAACAATCATTCTTACACTACTAGTGTGGTAGTTCCTGAAGACCCATTAAAAACTTTACGTTCAGCTAGCACTAAAATGGCTACTCCATCCCTCCTTAAATATAAAAGAGACAAAATACGCTACATGAGTTTCTGTCTCTTAGCATTCACACCCTTCAAATTCATTACATAGTTACATAGTCTTCACTCTACATATGTACAAGGTACCTCAAAATAGATATGTATATATAAAGAACTAAAAAAGAAAAAGAAGACAAGCAACTAGTGAAGGTAAGTTAGGATGCCACTAATCCAACTCCCTCTAACACGATTATTCCTTTGCATTACACTGGCCTCTTACCCTTGTCCTGTCCTGAAACAATGAGGTTAAAAGAAAGGGGTGAGCTTCATAGCTCAGTGAGTAAACTTTTAGTTTAGGAAATCAAGAAATAAACTTATGCATATGTGCATAAGTGTAAGTGTAGAATGAATCCCATAGGTGTATTCAATAAAGAAGCCTATACATACTTATGTTTACATGTTTTGTGTTGGTGACTTGCCTTGATTTGCTATGAATAACTTGTTTAGTTATATACATACAACTGCATAACATATCTAATTATATACATACACATATACATAACATCTCTAATTTCATATCTTCATTCTTTTGACTACACCTGTATAACACAAATATTAAGGATATCACACAATACATGTATGTATACAAGTATCACACTCCATTACTTATGATACCAACTATACATAAGTCCCAAAATCACATTCTTAAATACTATAATAATTTATATGACTCCACCTTCTCACCTACATGCTCTCGTCGTCCCCTTCCTTCAAAATATAAATAGAAACTTTTTATACCGTCTTCCCCCTCCACCGGCTCCTGTCGGCCCCTTCAAAATATAAAATATGAACTTACCGTCTTCCCCCTCCCACCGGCTCCCATCGGCCCCTTCCTTCAAAATATAAAATATAAACAAATGAATACAAACCAATAATAAGTAATACCAAATATAGCATGTGTTATTAAGACGATAGCCACTCTCTAAAATTTTTAACATTCCTAGGAGCGGCAGCAAACAAGCATATCAGTACTCATATCAATTCCACCATAACCCATCTACTCTATATATATATATATATATATATATATATATATATATATATATATATATATATATATATATATATATATATGCACACATGACCTCATACAACACCATGCAGTATGAACCAAGAATGTCACTCGCACTAACGAGCTTGTTTTGTTTCTAGTGAGTTTATAATTTTACCTCCCATCAACAATTTCACTTCTCAAGGATGTGGAGCATGTATTACTTAAAGTTAATCATAGGATCACTTATAAGTTCTAAAATCTAGAACATTATACACTACATAGCCTTACCTAAGGTTGGAGCACCCAATAAAATGAAACCATATCTCAACATGACATGAATCTTAAACAAATTTCTATTATTTCCTCTTCACAAAAAAATACTTTTATGTAAAAACAGTGACATCAACATATAAGTTTGTTTTATAGTTACCATAAAAATTTATAGACCCACTTATTCTACTCGACTCAATTTCAAGAAAATCTAGGCTTACTCACCTCCTTCAAAATTGGATTTTTGTTGGATTTTCCTCTTATTTGAGTCCCAAACAACACCTTGATCAAAGGGAGAACAAGTGGGTAAACTCCTTGTTCTAATAACATCAATAAAATTAAATAAAACACTGAAAAATTATATTTTTATGCTATAAAAATTATGTCGGGTTATACCTTGATTAAGGGGGGGAATGAACCCTAAAAGTTGAGATTTTGATTTGATTTTTTCACCCAAAACCTAGATTCACCTTGTAAACTCCTTCCTCCTTCCTTCCCTCCCTCTCTCTTTGGATCGCCGCCGGCCGCGGCCAGGGGAGGGGTTGTGCCTCCTGGCCGCGACTCCGCTGCTGGGGCGCAGCACTCCTCGGGTGGCCGCGCTCCGGCAAATCCCCCCAGGAGGAGGAGGGGAAGAATTTACGGGGAAGAGAGAGAAAATGAAGGAAAAAGGCAGAAAAAGATAGGTTTTGAGATCTCAAGAGGGGAAGAATGAAGAGGCCTTTAGGGTTTTCACCATAGTTTTTTTCTCAAGATTTTGGGGAAGAAGAAGAGATGAACTCTTTTTACCCAGAATATATTTTTCATCCAGAATTACAACTTTGCCATTTTACAATTTTGTCGTTGTTGAAAATCACCCTAGTATCCCACACTTTGATCAAGAGCATCTTAGCCCTTGATCCATGCACACCTACCATCCCACTAAGGATGAATTTTATATTATAGTTTATATTTTAAATTTTTTTCTTCATTTAATTGGTAATGGTATAATATACCATGTGCCTAAAATTTCCATTATTCATAAGAATACCAAAAATTTAATAAAGGAAAATAGAAATTATAAACATACATTAAGGTAAAATTGTATACTCAAGATATGCAATTATGGTAATGGTCCTAGTGACAAATTAGTTATACCTTACCCTAAGAGTTTCATATATCTATATATATGTGTATATATATAAATGTATAGTTAATTAACATAAGAAACTTATTAATTACTTATGGGTTACCGGGTGTTACAACTATCAACATGGCAGAGAAGTTCAAAGCTTCTACATCAACCATGTACCTCGCCAACAGAATGCACATGCAGATGTATTGGCATCTCTTGCCGCTTTATTGGCTCTTCTGGCCAAAGCAACAGAGATGATACTCGTACATAGCCGTGACCTGTACTGTCTTAAGTTCGCCCTTGAAGATAATCAGACTCCAGAGCGAAGCCTTCAAGTCAAAGAGGTTCTTAAAACCTCAACAGGTCCGGAACTTAGAGATTGGCGATTCCAATTCATCGACTATGTACATTGTTTTAAATATCGGCCGATATACCGGTATATCGGCCGAGATATCGGTATTTTATTCAAAACGATACGATAAGTGCAAAAATTTACCGGATATCGTTTTGAACCGATATTGGCCGATATATCGCCACGTGGCCGATATATCGGCCGATATCCGAGATGAAATATCCGATATATCGGCCCTTATAGTTACTTATTTGGATAATAATTATTATTTTTTGCTTGAGAGATTGTTTTATTTTATTCTATGTTATGGTATTTCAATGATGTTTTTATATGATGTTTGGATAATAACTTATTTTTTTAATAATGTCTTATATGTATTTACTATTGATATATCAATCGGTATTTAGTACCATATCACGATATATCGCCCGGTATCCGGTATCCGGTACATAATTTTGCCGACCGGTATATCGCCGATATCCGATATTTAAAACACTATGTCTAATATGACATATTACCTGATGATTTCAAGGAGGCAGTGCCATTAGAAAGAAAGCACCTCGATTTTACTATAATACGATCACACGAATATTATATCGCAGGTCGTATAATGGAATTCTGCTCCGCTGCCTTTCGCACAAAAAGGCACAGGAAGCCCTCAGGGAAACTCACAACGGTATGTGCGGAGCTCACCAACCTGGACTCAAACTTGGAGATCGATTTTGAAGACTTGGCTACTACTAGCCGAAGATGGTTTCTGATGCCGTCGCCTACGCTAAGCATTGCACGCCTGTCAGATTCACAGTGACTTCATCCACCAAGCACCTTGACATCTTCACTCAACGTCTTCTTCGTGGCCATTCGAGATGTGGGGAATAGACGTCATCGGACCAATCACCTCTCCAACATCCAAAGGACACCGGTTCATTCTAGAAATAACCGACTACTTTTTAAAATGGGCGGAAGCTACCCCCCTGAACGAAGTAAAGACGTCCGACGTGGTCAAGTTCATCAAGCATCACGTCTTATACCGCTTTAGCGTACCACAACGAATCGTCTACGATAATGGGCCTCAATTCATCAGTCAAGCGTTTCAGAGATTATGTAATAAATTGAGAATCCAAAGTGTCTTCAACGGCAAATTATCCAGCGGCTAAAGGTCTTGCAGAAGCCTTTAACAAGACTACAGAAAAATTTCTCAAGAAACTCCTCTCAAAAAGTCAACGCGACTGAGGTGGAAAGCTAGGTGAATGCCTCTGGGCTTATCATACAACGGTTAGAACTCCAACGATGGCTACTCCATTCTCTTTGGTATATGGATGTGAAGTTGTACTAGCATTGGAGATTCAAATCCCATCGCTGCGTATTTTCTTTGATGAGATGACAAATGCGTATAAGCATCGAATGTGTCTCTAAGATTTGGAAACTTTGGATGATAAATGACTCCAAGCTCAACAACAAATCGAGCTCTACCAAGCTCGAATCGCAAAATCCTTCAACAAGAAAGTCAAGTAACGGGTTTTCAAGAAAAATGATCTTGTCTTAACTGTCAAACGATCCATAGTCATGACACACAAGACTAAAAGTAAATTCCAGCCTAAGTGGGAAAGACCCTATGTAGTAGAGACGGTTTACTCAAATGGAGCTTACCAACTTACAAAATCAAATGGCGACACTCATTATTCCAATCAACGGGAAGTTCTTGAAGTATTATCATTGATCATGTTCAACACTACATCTCTGATCGAAGCTTCACCCTGATCAACCAGATGGATTAAGGTTTGAGATACAAAATGCGTGGGAGAGCGCCAAAGAAGAGCTTCCTCATTCAATAGATTATATCACAGTCGATCGACGCCGAGCCGACTGAACATTGGTGACATTATGGCACATGATGTCAACATTGAAGAAATGACAAAGGTAGAAACTCTGATTTTAGCCTTGTCACTCTTCTCATGATCAAGTTAACACTACACCTCTGATCAAAGATTTACCCTGATCAATCAGATGGATTAGGGTTTGAGATCCAAAAAGCTTGGGATAGCGCCAAAGAGAAGCTCTCATTCAACGATCACATCACGGTCGATCGACGCCGAACCGACCGAACATTATTGACATTATGATGCGTGATTGAAGAAATGAAAAGGCTAGAAACTCTAGTTTTAGTTTGTTACTCTTATGATTAAGTTATTACTGCACCTATGATCGAGGATTCACCCTGATCAATCAGATGGATTAGGATTTGAGATCCAAAATGCTTAAGAGAGCACCAAAGAAGAGCTTCCTCATTCAATGAATTACATCACGGTCGATCGACGCCGAACCGACCGAACATTGGTGACATTATGATATATACATTACAGAAATAACAAAGCTAGAAACTCTGGTTTTAGTCTTGTTACTCTTCTCATGATCAAATCAACACTACACCTCTGATCAAAGATTCAACCTGATCAATCAGATGATTAGGATTTGAGATCTAAAATGCTTGGGAGAGCGCTAAAGAAAAGCTTTCTCATTCAACGGATCACATCATGATCGATTGAAGCCGAGTCGACTGAACATTGCTGATGCATGATTGAAGAAATGACAAAGCTAAAAATTCTGATTTTAGCCTTGTCACTCTTCTTATGATCAGGTTAACACTACACTTCTGATCGAAGATTCACCCTGATCAATCAAATGAATTTGGGTTTAAGATCCAAAATGCTTAGGAGAGCGCCAAAGAAAAGCTTCCTCATTTAACGGATCACATCACGATCGATCGACACCGAGCCGACCGAACATTGCTGACATTATGATGCACGATGTCAACATTGAACAAATGACAAAGCTAGAAACTCCGATTTTAGCCTTGTCACTCTTCTCATGATCAAGTTAATACCACATCTCTGATCGAGGATTCACCCTGATTAATCAAATAGGTTAAGGTTTGAGATCCAAAATGCTTGGGAGAGCACCAAAGAAAAGCTTCCTCATTCAATGGATCACATCATGATTGATCGACGCCGAACCGACCAAATATTGGTGACATTATGATGCATGATATAAACATTGAAGAAAAGACAAAGCCAAAATGTCAGTTTTTAGCCTTGTCACTCTTCTCTAGTATATAGACCTGCATACATCTTTAACTCTGAAGAATATATCATATTTTGAAGTCGAGCATGCCTAAGCAACAGTTTTAGGCACTCTTCTTTTTGATCATTCCTCTTGATCCAGAAGATGGTTTATCTAGGCTGACTTTTTCATATGTAATGGTGGCATGTCTTCCTTCTCCTGTTCGATCGATCGATCGAGTTCAACACGACAGGGCATCCAAATAGTCATATGAGCTGATTGAATGAGTATATCTGATGGCTTATCAAGCCAAGCTCATTGAAGAAGGTTCGTGACGCATCTTCGTAGAATCTTTTTAGTGTTTCACATTCATATCAAGATGTGACGATCGACCGACTCTCATGGTGGATGAATGAGTTTATCTGATGGCTTATAAAGCAAGCTCATTGAGGAAGATTCGTGGCGCATCTTTGCAGAACCTTTTCAGTGTTTCACATTCATATCAAAGTGTGGTAATCGGATGAGGATCAGAGAGGATTCCACGAGGAATGTTAATCTCTAAGCAAAATCTCCGTGCATATTCATTTTCTTAATCTCCAACGAGATTATAGAAGTCATATGTGGAGCAGAAACCCAGAAGACACCATATTATTTACAGAAACACAATAATCCAGTGCCTCCAATGGCTAAGGATGGAGGAAAGTGTTGGCTATTAAGCCCAAGGAAATTTTCTTGCTAACTCATCATGCTGAGGGAAATAGCATGGCTAGCCCAACTCAAACGGTAGTTGGTAAAGGTATACCAAATCCGTTAATAGTTAAGGATTTGCTAAAAATCCTAAGGGACCTGATCCCACCTATTTCTACCAGAATCCCTTACCAATTCCCTTCCATGGAATAGTAGGACCACAAACTGTTTCATTTCCTCATTGAATTGATTACAGATATATCCCATCGTGTTAACATTATACCTCTGACAATTAAACTTCAATATATCCCCAGCAGATAAAATTTCAACTTGTCAATTCTCTTCAATAGAATGATGAGTTCACCAAAATTGCTCCAACCGCAATATACATCACTGTCAAGTTAATATTAAGCCTCTGACAAATCAATTTGTTCAAATCGCTGATTGACATCCCTGTTAAGTTAACATCACACCTATAACAGTGATTTCCTTGATTTTTCCCAATAAAGTTGAGGCCTTTCAGTGCTAAGTTAATATCATACCTCTAGTACTCAGATCACTGCAAAGTTAACATCACACCTACAACAATGATTTTTCAATTCTTTCAGTAAAAATGAGACCTTTCAGTACTAAGTTAATATCATACCTCTAGCACTCAGCTCATTGCTAAGTTAATATCACACCTATAGCAGTTGTTTTCTCAATTTTTTTCAGTAAAAATGAAACCTTTCAGTACTAAGTTAATATCATACCTCTAGCACTCAGCTCACTGTCAAGTTAATATCACACCTCTGACAGTAATTTTTTTTCGATTTTCTCAACAGAAATGAGATGTATGGTGAATATTACATCTCTTCAATACTAAGTTAATATCACACCTCATATCCCTGTTATGTTAAAATTACACCTCTGACAGTGAATTTCTCGATTTCCTGAACGACGACGAGTTACCAGGTTAAATTACACCTTTTTAATTTCACTTCTCTTAGTGAAAATTTCTAATTAATTGCTACGTTAATCGTCACATCTGGTAATCAAATTCTATTGCTCTAGTTCGTCTGATTCTTAAACATAAAGTGGAAACAAAGGCGAGACAAGAGCAAAATAATCACCTTTATTATCAAAATGGTAAAAGTGATACAAACACTCTCATTCAAGATGGAGTGTTACAAAAGAAGTGGAGACAAAAAGTTAATCCCGCTCAGCGAGAGACTTTATCTCGATTAAACATTTCTTTGTCGTGCCTCCTCAGCTTCAGGCAAATCTTGAACCTTCAACTTCTCATCAGATAGAAGTTTCTTCGTGGCAAGTTGTGCTTAAAGAACATCCAGCTGGGAGGATCAGACATTCAGTTCTTGTTACACCTAACATAAAGTGGAAACAAAGGCGAGACAAGAGCAAAATAATCACCTTTATTATCAAAATGGTAAAAGTGATACAAACACTCTCATTCAAGATGGAGTGTTACAAAAGAAGTGGAGACAAAAAGTTAATCCCGCTCAGCGAGAGACTTTATCTCGATTAAACATTTCTTTGTCGTGCCTCCTCAGCTTCAGGCAAATCTTGAACCTTCAACTTCTCATCAGATAGAAGTTTCTTCGTGGCAAGTTGTGCTTGAAGAACATCCAGCTGGGAGGATCAGACATTCAGTTCTTGTTACACCTAATCTCTGGCGGCCTCGAGCTCTTCTGTTCTCTTCTTTTTGTTGGCAAGTTTTTGCTCGTTGTCTCGGATTAAGGCTTGCGCCTTAACAATCGCTGCTCGAGCACTTACAATAGGTCCCTCTGTGCTTTTGGTGAACTCTGGTTGTTGAAGATTATCTATCAAGGTCTGATAGCTGGCCTTAGACTCATCCAGATGACGAATTGTTCAGCTATCTGTTCCTCGACCTTTTTCTGTCCGCATTCCTCAGCAGCGCGAAGGTCGCTCAACACTTGTTGTGCAGCCTCAATCGGACTAACATTCCTCTGCAGCCTCAATCGGACTAACATTCTCTAAGGTCCTCTGCAGCCTCAATCGGACTAACATTCTCTAAGGTCCTCGGTTCTTTTGAATACATTCCCAGTTGCTCTACCGACACCTAGTGTGTTTTCGCTAGATCAGAGCCCCCGGTTTGTCGAATATTCTCGATTTGATTTTCGAGGAGTGATCGTGCGAATTCGAAAGGATTTCGCCCAGAGAGTACCAACTTGGAGCAATATGTCATCGTGGTGAAGAATTGCTCGATCATTTGGAGAGGCAGCTCTTCCAAAATGTCCATAATTATTGTTGTTGCCACCGCAGGAGCACTTCCGGATCACGTCTCTACGATGGTAATAGGAGTGCTCTCAAAAGTTAAGGTGTTGCACTTGTCTCTCCCAAAAATACAGAAGCAAGTTGGGTTAGGAGTTGCCTCATCTCCGAGGTCACCACAGGAGCTTCAGAATTTGGAACTGTAATGGCTTCATGTGTAGCAACCTCAAGAACAGGCTTCACCGCAAGAGCTTTTTCTGTTGAAGCCTCAACAAAAATGTCCTATACACCGATATCTATAGTAGGCTCTTCTGCTTGAGCCGGTGCGGCATCCCCTGCAATCATTACGACACAGTGACAATGGTAAGAGTAAGAATATTAAATCCTGGTATCTGACTGGGCTGAGGAGTTGGAGATGACAAATCCTCCGACAAGTCTCCTGGCTGAGAGGATTCCTCGGCCACAGCTGCTGTGTTCTCAGGGACCACCTCAGCGCTGATTTTGGGAACTTTTGAACCCTCTGGTTGGTTCAGATCCTCAATCATCTCAGCGATATTTGAGGAGGTTTCACCTTCAGTAGTAGCAGGAGCCTCTACAAACGTCATCCAAGCAGATGTTAAGACAATGTCTACATGGTCGACAAGCAAAAAAATAAAGCAGAAAGAATACCCTCAGTGGTAGCAATCCCTTCAGGGGGCAATTCCTTCTCCGAAATAGCCACCTGCATTTCCTCTTTGGTCAGATGTGAAAACTTGCTGGTGTCAGGAGCAGGATGCACGTTATCCCAGTCAATATCATCTCCTGAGTAATCCAGTTTCTCACTTGATGATGGAAAAGATACTGGGGTAGGCAAAATTCCGACAAGAGAGAGTCTAGCCTCGAGAAGTACAGTGGTTGGACTTTGCTCTGGGACCCCTGCAGAAGACATCATCTCAACCGGGGAACCCGGTAAAATGTCCTTTGGGTCAACAATTTTCCCTCGACCCTGAAGAGAGCCTGAGGAGACGATCCCGATGGGCGCTGAAGTCGACAGTGGTTCACCTCTAGTCACCTGCCTTTCTGCTATTCTCCTGACAATTCCTCAACCGTAACTACTGCAAGACCTCTGGTCTGGCGACTTCTCAGATGTAGTGGAATCTTGGAGTCTTCATTTTCTTCAGAGCCAACGTGGGTTGGCTCAGGTTCTACTCCTGACGTAGAAGTTCCCTTGGAAGGAGCTTCAGCTATAGGCTCTCGTCGCATCTTCTTCTGACTCGAGCCGGCTCAGTAGACCGAGATCGAGTACGCTTTGGAACCGCGCCTCATAAGCGTTTCTGATAAGGTTCTTCAGCATGTTCCTTTCCATGTCTAGCAACTTCCGTCTGACCTGCCTCGAGCTCGGCCTGAAGAAATTTGTCCATCCCCTTTAGACCAGTATTCTTGGAGCCCTTCTTGGCTTGGAACATAGCCTCGATCTGTCTGATGTAGGTATTGTTTATATTATACCCAGGGACTGAGTCCATTATTACATACCATGCACAACAAGGTTGACGCAGGAGTTCGGTATCTTCTGTGGTAGCTTGAATCTCGCCTTTGTTCCTCCAGCCACATTGAAGTACCACCCTCACCCTTTCGTACATATTGCCACTGAAATGAAGGCCTAAATTCGGTTACCTACATATAGCTGATTATACTTGAATTAGCGAGCAAACTGGCTCGGCAAATAGGGTTCGATTGTACAGATGTTCCCTTGTCGAAAGACCAGGTACCCTGGATGAATATTAATCAGCCACCAGAAAACCCCAGCTGAAAGGGTGGTGAACCCATTAGCACCAGGACGACCAAAAAATTACCCATATAAAGCTTCTGGGAAATCAGGGAAGCACCTTACCAACTGGTAGTTCATGCTGTGTTGAAGAATTTGTCAGATCATTAGTATATCCCAACCATGCCAATTCGAGCCCTTCAGTTGTTGGACAAATGGCATAGAATCCTCGAACGACTGCACTGCTGACATCAGAGACGGGCAGTGCATGACGTACCATGTCATGAAGCATGTGTAGGGCAATTCTACACGAGGATTTGGTGTTTTCACCTTGGGTTAACCATCCGAGCCGACAACGTTGCCCTTATTGTCTTTTTTAACCACTACATTACAGAAGCTTTGACACAACACTCGGAGTCCGCTCTGGAGACAACCTATCATGGCATGGAGCAGACTGAGAGACTGACCATACGCAAGAAGGACCGCCGGTAAACTACGTCGGCGACAATAATCTCATGAGGTAGTGTGGGTACAACACACCGCTTCAACCACAACATCAGAAACCCCGCCAGTAAGGTGCTATCCGAGATGGGAGCCTTTTCCTAGTGTTGAAAACTATCAAAAACAGTGTCAGACTTGAAGGTGTCTTCATTCGACTCTGTTGTATACGAGGTCACCAACTCAGAAATCCTCTCTGCGATCTCAGTGTCGGTGTTGGCCGCCAGGCGAGTTACTAAACTTGATTTCTCCCTCAAACCCTGGAAGAGGTAGCCCACAACATCTGCTTGACTCCCTCAGACCTCCACCCGGTTGCTTTAGCACAAATGTGAAAATAACACAAGACCTCCCAGTAGGTCTAATACACTTGAGGAGCATCTTTCTTTAATATGTGCAATTCTTTAGTGCCAGGAATGTACTCTTCGTATGACAGGTCCCCCATGGATAACCCTGAAACTTCGAACATCTCAAGCAGAGCAAATCTTATTTCTCCTACTGGGGTAAAAAATGTGCAGGAATCCGAATTATATTTCTCGAGCATTTCGAAGAAGTTATGACTGAGAGTGATCCTGTAACTCATGGCCCTGACGGCGTGATACAACCCACACTAGAGCAGTGGCTCCTCCAATTTCTTGAGGACGAAACAAACCATCTTCGCTTTCCAAGTAGTTTTTGTCGAGTGCACCCATCCTGGTGTCCGAAAGTCAGACTGGGAGAATTCTCCCTTTACCTCCATGAATCGGCTGATAAAGATTGTAGCTTGCTTAGGAGTTTCCCTTGTTGGAAACTCCTGCTTCATCAAGACTGAGAGTAGCTCGAGGATCTCCCTACTATGACCGACAGGGAAAGCTATACGACTGGAGATCCTCCCGATCGCAATACTTGACTGTGCTTGACCAAATCCCAATCCATGTACCGACAAAGAGATAGGGACTGCAAGTATGACAATGAAACATCCATTCCATGCAGTGTTTTAAATGTCGGCCGACATTTCTGAAATGTCGGCCAACATATCGTTTTCAAGCCCTCATCGCCACAACATCCCTACTCGCATTTGAAATGGCATTTTGGAAAATGTCAGCCGACATTTTGAAAAAAACTCAATATGTTGATTGGTCTTAGAAGTTGGAGAAATTGAGAAATTTTTACAATCGATTAGTGAATGTATGCAAAATGTTAAGTGAAATATACCTATTATAAACATATTTATGTAATTTTACATAAGTTGTGTATGTATTGCCTTGATAAGAATTTTAAAATTACATTATTTAAGACATCTAAGATATATATTTGTTATCCATCATGACGTCCGAAATTTACTAGATGGCCCCGAAATATCTCCAAAATCTAAAATCCGGTATCCGATTTTGACATCCGACATTTTCTCGATATTCGACATTTAAAACACTGATTCCATGTTAGGAAGAAAGAAGCAACACTTTTCGATTTAACGAAGTCACTTATAGTGTTCGTCGAACAAAACCTCCTCATTTTCATCAATGGCATCTCCGAAAAGGAATATCAGCTTCCTGAGTAAACGCAGGTTCACAGACTTAAATCTCTCATCTGAGATGAGCTCTCGCAAAGTTGAAACAGAACCCCTAGTCAAATGGGCTTGTCGCTCTTTGTTTGTTCCAGTGAATACTCTGGCGGTCTTCCGCAGGCTGAAGAGGACATTGGGGTCAGCACCGCCAATGTAACTAAAGTGGTTCCTCTTGGTCAAGGGTTTCAACGAATACCTCACTGTAAAAAGGAGAAAACAAAAGTTAGAATCCTGAAACAGTAAAAAATTGGCTAAGTATTGAAGCCCAAACACGGTCTCAACACATGAGATCCGCGTCCAAGAGTTGAAACACGATGCTCATATGAAGCCTGTGTTTGAGCTTCAAACTTGAAGACATGGAAATTTTTTAAGTGTCGAAATTCAGACGCGAGTCTCAAGATGAATGAGACCCGCGTCCAGAAGTCTCAAAACGCGGAGCTCGCCAGGCGTGTGTCCAATTGACGCCAAGGTCACGCTGACAAGACAGAAACGTGAGGATCATCAAATTCGCGTTCTGCTCATCAACGCGAGGGTCGCGTTTATAAATCAAACGTGGGCCTGTGAGACCCGCGTCGACTGTTCAACTTCAAAGAAAATTTTAAACTTCAAAATGAAGTTAAGGGAGCGTCTTTTCATGTTCAACAATGAGGAAAGCCATCCTTACCAGAGATGGGGGGTCTCTTGAGGAGGAGCGTCACCCATTGGGGTCGTAGCAGCGGCGGCACTAGAAGACGAAGCAACTTGCTTTGATTTGGGGGCCATTGCACGGTGAGAATCTTGAGAAAGATTGAAAAAAAGCTTGAAAAGCTTCGGGTTCAGAAAAGTCAAGAGCTTTGTTCTCAGATGCGGGTCTGATTGAGGGAGACAGTCAGAATGAGTGACTGTTGAGAAGACCAATAGTCATTTTATAAGCTTTTCAATGGCAGAGATTTGTGGCTCGTATCTCGAGCTCAATCTGAGCTAGGCACGCATCTAACGCGTGGCTTGCGTTTCAAACACATTTAACGCGGCGTCCAGAAGCATCCATCGCGACCTCCGCACTTCATGAGGTTCGCGTTTCAAATGAAAGTTGCGTCGCAACATCAAGTGAGGGTCCCTTTTCAACTTCAAATGAGGGTCTTGTTTTCATTAAGATCTGTGCCCAAATGAAGACAAAATGACACTCGTGTCTTCATCAATGAAAGACGCGTTCTCTCTCACTAACACAGGGGCAAGGTTCTAAATATCGGATATTGGAATCGTATCGGATGGGGGTTTTTTATATCGGATATCGGGCGAGATATCGGGGATACGCGCGCATATCGGGCGTTCATATTGGACACTATATATAATGAAATATTGATAATTAAGAGTTGGTTTACAGTCATACACATCATCTACCTAATAAAAATGATGTAATATGCTTGCAGAGACAGTAAAAAATAATGTAAATTTGCACGCAATCGTGCAATAAATAAGTTATTTCATATCGGGCGATATATCGGACGATTTATCGACCAATATCGGGCAATTTATCGGGCGATATTTCAAATATCGGTCGTTTTTTGCTGCAAACGATATGGCGAACGATTTCCCCATATCGTATCGGCAGCAGGTAAAAAAGGAGATATCAGACGATATCTCGGCCGTATCGGCCGATATTTAAAACAGGGCACAGGAGTATGTTCTTGCTTCTGCAATTAGTTCAACAGTATACTGATAAAGGCAATCGACAACTCTATCGGTTCAACAGTACACCGACAATCAAATCATAGCTCAGATAAGTTCTAGGTTATGTATCTAGATGCTTACAAAGATCATCCCTGGAGGCTTCAAGCAGTTCAACAGTACACTCACGATGACCAGAATCCAGAGAGGATCAAGCTCCGAGTACTTCGAAAGATTGTTGTCCAATCCGAAGGCCCAAATCAAAATGGAGTCCAAAGTATTTCAAAATCCTTCCTAGTCAACTACGGGATTCAAAAACTTTAGAGGGGGCTCTGTGGGTTGTCTAAAAATCACCAAGGACAGCCATAAAACGCGGGCCTCATTCGAACGTAGGGGTCACACTTCAACTCAAACGCAGTTTTTAAGATAGATGCAAGAGTGGTGTGTCAACTCAAACATAGACTTTATCAAGCAGGAGACGCGAAGGTTACATTCAACACTAATCGCGGCAGTCGTGTTGATCATCAGAACGCGAGCCTAGGTAGCTTCGCGTTCCAACTCAAACACGGGTCTGAGTAACTTCGCGTCTTCAAAGCCAACACGCGAACTTGTAAGCTCCGCGTCTAATAACAGGGCGAGGTTCGCGTCCAACATGAGACCCGCGTTTCTGTTGTAACTGACCCCTATTAGTAGATCAATTAACACTCATGTAATGTGGGGAGTTAATCCCCATTATGGAGGGATTTTAAGAGACAATTCTAATCATGAATCCCCTTATAGATTGCTATGAAAGCTATTGGGGGAGGATTGGCTGAAGTAAGGGGAAGCACATTCAACAACCTAAAAATTCAGAACTTTGGAGAGAGAGGGAGATAGAGGAAGAGAATTTCTTTTAAAAAGGAGAACTCTAGCACTTGCTTCATTCAAGCGAAGTTATTTCAAGCTCTTAGAGAGCAACTTCACGACGATTTAAGAGAAGATTTTCGTTCAGCCGGTCAACGGAGAACAAGATTTACTCTCCATCACCACACGAAGAATCCAGTTTTAAACAAAGAGGAAATCTACTTAAACCCTCCTCTCTTTTGTAATCAGATTCTGATCCGTTGTAATTTTTTTGCAATTAATAAGAATTTTTACACGCTCAATTTTTCGAGAAAACAATAGTGTACCAAAGGGCACTGGTCTCGAGTCAGTCAAACATCGGAGCACCTTTGTAAGCTTTATAAGGCATCTCTGAAAGAAAGAGTAAATTAAGTATATTTTACTGAACATCATGATCTTATGGATGGTTCAACTCATCTTAATGCTTCAGACTTTACTGATGATTTTACTGACAAGGATATTTGTGTCAACTAGGTAGAAATGCATGTACTACTATGTTTTATCATTTATGTTTGTCGTACGATAAATTATCTTTAATTGTAATGTTACACTTATAATAATATATTTAAAATTTTATTCTCATCAAATTGTTTATCTTTGCATGAAGCTTAATACGAATTATACTAATGATGAAGTCAAATTCAATATCAGAGATATTTGCATACCGTATAGTGGTACAACGCATACTATTCTCAAATATAAAAGTATTTTTCTGATTTAAAACCAACAAAGACAATTATCAATACAATTTCAAATCTTGTAGACTTGATTGAGGAGACTGTAAAGCCAGCTTTATATTATCAAATGGAAAAAAAATTTCATAAAAGATGTTCTAGTTTCACCAAAGTCTAAAAGGAATTTGTTTCGTTTTAATGACATATATCTTCACGGATATGATTCTCAGTCTGCAACTAAATAAAATATGATGTATATGTATCTTACTACTTATGTATCAAGAAAGAAGTGCATATTAAAAAAACTACCAAAACTTTTTTGAGATTGCATTACACATAAATGTGATTGAGTAACATGTGCTAGTTAAAAAGATCTTCAGACGTTAACTCTATGACATTACCGTTTAGGTCATCTTGGTCAATAATAATGTGAAGAATTACTAAAAATTCATATAAACATATATTGAAAGGTCAAAAGATCTTTCAAGTAGTAAAATTTCATGTAAGGCTTGTTCTTTTGGGAAATTAATGACAAGACCATCACCAGTTAAAATTAAAATTGAATCACATACATTTTTTGAACGTATTCAAAATGATATATGTGGGCTTATTCACCCACTGTGTGAGCTATGATTTTGATAGATGCTCTAGTGGATGATCACATGTTTGTTTATTATCTTTTCGCAATATGACATTTTCGAGATTTTTTTATTCAGCTAATTAGGGTTACGAGCATAATTTCCTGATTATATAATTAAGAAAGTTAGATTTGATAATGCTTGTAAGTTTATATCGCAAACTTTCAATGATTATTGTATGTTAATTGGGATTACCGTTGAGCATTCTGTTGACCATATACATACACAAAATGATTTGGATGAATCACTGATTAAGCGCTTATACCTTGTTACTAGACCATTAATAATGAGAATAAAGCTTTTTATTTATGTGTGAGGTCATGCAATTTTACATACTACGACATTAATTCGCATCAGACCAAGTGCATATCATAAATACTTCCCATTACAATTGGCATTTGGTCAAGAATTAAATATTTTTTCATCAAAGAATTCTTAGTTGTGTAGTATAAGTACTAATTGCTCGACCACAAGGCACAAATATGATTTCTCAAAGAACACTGGGAATATATGTCAGATATGAATATCATTCTATCATAAGGTATTTTGAGCCTCAAACCAGTGATATTTTTATGATCCATTTTGCCAATTGTCATTTAAATGAGGTAATTTTTCTAGCATTATGGGAGAAAAGAAATAACTAAAAAAATGAGATTACATGGAGTGAATCATTTTTGCATCTTGATCCTTTCACAAAACAATGTGAGTTAAAAGTACAAGAGATTATGTATTTACAAGAAATAGCAAATCAATTACCGAATGCATTCACTGATACAAAAGAGTGATTAACACACATACTAGCTGCAAAAGCTCCTGCTCTGATTGAAATCTCAAAAAGACAATTCGAAAATTAAATCACTAATGAGTTTAAGACACGCCTGAAATGTAGAAGACCAATATATTCTAAAGATAAAAATCTTCAAAAAAGAAAAATAGCAGATATGCATGATGACCCCAATATAGAGGTACGTGTTCCAGAAAAACCATAAAATAAGACAAACCAAGATATAGAAAACCTCGAAGGTATAGAAAATCATGAGATCTTAATTAATTATGTTAGTACAGGAGAATTATAGAATTAAAGTGAGATGAAAAATATTGAGAAAATATTTTTTTTATTCTGTAACATGTGATATTGTTAACCAAAGCGAGGATCCTTAACCAAGATCGGTCGTTGAATGTCAAAACAGACACGGTTGGATTAAATGAAAAGACATTATGTAGGCTGAATTGAATTCACTCAATAAGCGTAAAATTTTGGACTTTGTGTCCTTACGCTGAAGACGTGAGACCTGTGGGATATAAAAGTACTTTTGTATGAAAACACAATAAGAAAAACGAGATTCTGAGGTACAAAGCTTGACTTGTTACATAAGATTTTTTACAAAGGCTTGTTGAATTGATTATAAGAAATATTTTTTTCAGTAATGAATGCAACTACGTTTAGATATTAATCAGTATAGTTTTTGAAATTTTAGAAATATATCTTATGGATGTTATTACAGCTTACTTATACGAATCATTTGATAGTGATATATATAAAAATTCTGAAAGATTTAAGATGCATGAAGCATCAACTTCAAATCCAAAAGAGTTATATTCAATTAAATTACAAAAATCATTATATAGGTTAAAGCAATCAGGACGTATATGGTATAATCACTTAAGCGAGTATTTATTAAAGGAAGGATATGTAAACAATCTTATACGCTCATGTGTTTTTATTAAGAAAACAACATCCATATTTATTATTATTATTGTCTATGTTGATAATTTAAACATCATTGACACTCATAAAGAAATTCTAAAAGCAATGATGTATTTAAAGGAAGAATATGAAATGAAAGATCTTAGAGAAATCAAATCTTGTATTGGTACAGATTGAGCACCTTTAAAATGAAATAATTTTCATCAATCAATCTATACTGAAAAGGTCTCAAAACAATTTAATATGGATAAGGCGAATCCTTTAAATACTCTAATAGTTAGATTATGAATGTGAAAAATGATTCATTTCGCCATCGCGAAGATAATGAAGAGGTTCTTGGTCCTGAAGTATCATACTTAAGTGCAATTGGTGCTCTTATGTATCTTACTAATTGTACGCGACCAGATATAACATTTGCTACTAATCTATAAGCAAAATTTAGCTCATCTCTTACACGAAGATATTGAAATGAAATTAAGCATGTATTTCGTTATCTTCAAGGAATAATTGATTTGCGTTTATTTTATCCCAAAAGGTCAAAATAAGGAATGATTGGTTATGCAGATACATGTTACCTGTCAGATCTATATAAAGCCAGATCTCAAACATGATATGTGTTCACATGTGAAGGTACAGTGATTTCTTGGTGAGGTGTTCACAAAAGCAGATACTTCACTTTTTCTAATCATGCTGAAGTCATTGCACTGCATGAAGTAAGTCGAGAATGTGTATGGCAGATGTCTGTGACTCAACACATCCAATTAATTTGTGGATTATCAATTGATAGAGATCCAACAGTACTGTTTTAAAACAATGCTGCATGCGCGCTCAAATGAAAGAAGGATACATCAAGTGACCGAACCAAACATATACCCCCAAGTTCTTGTCATTCAGCTAAAAGTTTAAAAAAGATAAGAAAATTAATTTTCAATATATTCGACCAAGTGATAATAAACAGGTCTCTTCACAAAGGCACTTCTCACTACAACTTTCAGAAAGCTTATTCGTGATATGGGATGCGTCATTTGTGAGATTATGAAGAATAACTATTCATACCAACTTAAGAGTGAGGTTACAGACTGTACTCTTTTTTCTTACTATGATTTTGTCTCACTGAGTTTTTCTGGTAAGATTTTTAACGAAGCAACATAGAACATGTATGCAAGGATGGTTGCAACTATAGAATTTAAGCTTAAAATAAAAATAAACCCAATCATTTAAAATCCAATCAATAGTTGCAGCCATAGAATTAAGCTTCATAACTCAAGAATAATTTTTTTGCCACACATAACTATCACTTCCATTGCAAAAGTTTTAATAAAAAATTTACAACTCACAAAGAGAGAAAATAAGAGCTTAGCTAATAGTCTATGGTTGCGTGACTTGGTCTCCTCTCTGAACCGTAGCTTTTTTCTTTTCTAAAACCGCAGGCATTGTTCTTCAAACTGCACTCTTCTCTAAAAACTCCCTCTTTTTGTTGCTGAGCTTCACCCCTTTTTATAGCTACTGATGCTGGGGATTTATTAGAGTTGGCTTTTTGCCTTCGCTAACAGCTGATCTCAGTCTCTTTTTGCCTGGTCTCTTGTGATTATGCAAATAACATGATTATTTTCCTTTTTCTTTCTTTTCTTGCACTCCCTTTCTCTCTTGGGTGTTAAAAGGATCAGAGAAAATCAGGGTATTTATATGCGAAAAAGGTGAAATATTATGGCAGCACTATGTAGTATAGTCATTCCCCTTCCTATTGAGGTATGATTGACTAATAATGATGATGATTTGTGCAATGCAGATGATAACCCAATTAATGTACGAGAGCTATGCAAAAAACGTTTTGAATTATAATAAAATACAAGAGAGTTATTGATGTGGAATCAAGAACCAAATTAGGATTTTTGGATATGATCACAGGTTTCAACCTAAATCTTGGCTTTACCACCAGTTGACTCAATCAAATAGATCAAATCAAAACATAAAGTAAAGCTTATATCCAAATATTCATTACTTTATTCATCAAACTGAATCTCTTAAATAGGCTCTTACAAAGAAGAGTTTCTCCACATATCGATATGGTACTAAACAATCTGGACTCAATAAAGCACTATAAAATAAAGAAAACTCGATCAACTAGGTTTAACCAAGACTCCTCAAACTGGTTCAAAAGAAGTCCGATTGGACTCAAACGAAAAACAACGACCAATGTGCAATATGAACTACATAATCCTCTAATAACTGACTCATAAGCAGTTAGGGCTCAAAACCAGAGCCAAAGTGGTTCGATATGACATAACAGCGACGACGCTGATATGTGCGTAGAGGAATCTATGTGATGCCCCCATAAGTACTCCCGGGGTGAAAAGAACTCGACCCCGTCGAGTATGACTCCAAATGACTATAGAAATAACAAATCTGGAGCTAATCGTTGTAGGTCTTCTCGAGTAATCCATGTATCGTTAGATTCTGAATGACTTTTCCAACGTACTAGATACCGTCTGCAAGCACCATCTCTAGTAGAGATGATCCGATTATCTTTTATGCTATGCTCTGCTGTAAATGGGCATTTATTGTAGGCAGTAGAGAAAATTGGGGTCCCTCAAATAAAGGCTCGGGGGTAGGCTCATCAAGATCCACAAGTAGATTATCAAGGTTAAAAGGAGGACCTATAAGCTACTAAATCTGATATATTAAATGTCGAACTAATCCTGAAGTCCAAAGGTAAATCAATTACATAGGAATTTGGATTAAGTTTCTTAAGGATTTGAAAAGAGCCAGCACTACGAGCAGTTAATTTCTTAACAGCTTCAGGTGAGAACCGCTCCGAACGAATCTGAATCATTACATAATCACCCCCATTAAATTCATGGTGCCTATTGTGCAAATCAGCATAGGATTTATACTGATTGTTATTTTCTTGA